>WNGS01131499.1:12664-34218 GCA_020271785.1 Procambarus virginalis
ACACATGATGCCATAGCGTGTCACTCGCCATTTGTAACGAAAACACATGATGCCATAACGTGTCCTTCGAAAAAAAAAACGGACACGTTATGGCGTTATGGCATAATTTATACTACTCAGGAGATCGGAATTACAAGGTGAATGAGCCTGAAGGACTACACTGAAGGCCAGAAACTTACAGGGTCTAACGTTGCTTCATTTCTCCCTTCATAAAAGAGTGCCGTCACTGATTTTATTACAAAAAAGTGGCATTTCTTATATTACAAAAAACAGTGGCATCACTTCTCTCATGAGAAAATAAATGGAAGCCCGTAGGGTTTAAACAAAATAAGTGGCACCCCATATATCTTGAAAAAATAAGTGGCAGCACATATGTCTTGACAAAACAAGTGACAGCCGATATATCTACACAAAATAAGTGGCAGCCCATACATCTTCACAAAATAAGTGGCAGCCCATAATCTTCACAAAATAAGTGCCAGCCCATATATATCAGCCCAGTGTCCTGAAATTCAAAGTAATGTGGTCAAGTGTTCAAATATGGAAATTATGGACTAAGAGAAGTAGACTTTAGACAAACCGAATTTGTTTTCTAATTATGTTTCTAATGAAATCTAATGTAACCTACCCTAAGCATCTTTGGCGTAGCACACGCCCAACGAGACCTAATATAGTAGAGATATATGCTATTCTAGGCCGAGAAATATCAAAGTTTTGTTTCATCTTCATTTTTCCCGGACTCTATAAAATGAATAGTACCAAATTCTTCTTTCTGTTTATCCATTACGTTATTTTATTATCACAAAGCTACTAGAAGTACTATTGTATAAGGAGATTTGGTTTTTATATATTGACAAAATATGTAACAAGCCTATCTTGACATTATAAGTGGCAACCCTTATATCTTGACAAAATAAGTGGCAAGCCTTTTTTCCTGACAAAATAAGCGCCAACACTTATATCTTGACAAAATTAGTGGCAAGCCACTAATTTTGTCAAGATAGAAGGCTTGTCAGTCATTGTGTCAAGATATATGGCTTGTCACTTATTTTGTCAATATATAACAACCCAATCTCCTTATAATGTTGCTATAAAAATAACAAAACAAAGTACTACTTGACAATATAAGTAGCACCCCTTATATCTTGACAAAATAATTGGCAATCCTTATATCTTGAGAAAATAAGGGGCAATCCTTATATCTTGACAAAATAAGTGGCAATCCTTATATCTTGACAAAATAAGTGGCATCACCTCTTTATTAACAACATTGAACATTATGAAAGTCAAAAAAATGATGTTGCATCATTTTGCAACTATTTTGACTATCACAAAATAGTCAACATTACTCTCAGGTGCCATAAGGCATCTTGCCACAGAGCCTTTCTTTTGCTCCAGTGCTTAATCTGTACAATGTTACTTGTACACAGCAGAAGCTACTTGTGTGTATGGGTATATCGTGGCAGAACATGGCAGCTGTTGGCAGGTTATTCGTGCATATAAGTGGTGGCAGAGAGTGGCAGCTAATGGAGGTTGAACGTTCAGGTGTTCAAAAATTATATTTTCACTAAATATATATTTCATTCACGAGGACCATCATACGAAGCAAGAGGCCATAATTCACGTTTTCATTTAATTTCTTATATATTCGAGGAACACCAGAAGGGAATCTCATCCAGTTAAGTCTTCGTCAAGTAGAGTTCAGGGCTTACATACATTTAACAGTTGTACACCTAGAAAAATGTCCTTCATTACACATTCACAACTTCTATTTCGGACGTCAAATTTTAATTTTTATAACATTTTTTGTGCCCTTTAGCGTGAGCCTCCCAAAAATTAAATTAAATACGTGATTAGTGATGGGTGACAGTGCCCTTGATCACATTTACGTTCCAATTACCATCATTATCCGCACTGCCGTTCTCTGTGAAGACCATCACAACAACTTTAATGGAATTTTGATGTGACTAAATTCCCTCCTACCTCCCTCCCCACTGCCACCCCCCTTATACGTCCGCAGGTAGGGATGACCGCCACTCCAAAAGTATTATTATAGAGGTAATAATATGCGAGCGGGTGGAGGGATATGCTATATAGAGCAACTCCAACAGGTCATGCTGTTTTTTTGGCCAACAGCTAGAGCACCGTAAAATTTACGTTTTCTGAGCATGGGTCTGGATAGGTTAGGTGGGTTGTTCGACCGTTTTTAGTTTGGCAAATTCAATTGTACTTTTCACGGAGGGTAAACGCGCTGACTGTATACAGTACGAGTGCGTGAGAGTATGCTGGTGCGGAACATTGCAATTTCCAATTCCATGGACCATAGGGCTGGTACGCAGGGTACGGAATGCTTGGGGCGAGGATGCAGAAAACTGGAACAGAAAGAAGGGTACAAGTAAGAGAAGAAAGATGGTTGCCCATCGCGCCCAACCGATAGTGGTACTTGTGGTGCTCGTCCTTTGTATCCATTTGTGTCTCACAGGAGCTTGGGTCTCAATCAGCTGGGTGGAGTTGTGTAAATGCCCGTCAAGCTTAGGTCTTCCTTCTTCCTTCATCTTCATGTGCGGTACTTCCTTCCTAGGACGTCGTCTTCTAGTCTTCTTCTTCGCCGTCTTGCTGCGTGGCGATGCTGTCGGTCTAGCATGCAGAAGAAGCCTGGAATAAGAAGTCATCCTGGCTGTAGGAAGTAAGATGCTGGGGAGGAAATTATACTCCCACTGAGAGTTCTTCGCCCAATGAGTCATTTCCGTCCGGTAGGGTGAACGTTGAAGGTGCATGTGAGCGTCTCTGCGCTCCTGGTATCCCTAGCGGGGGCTGATGGCACATCTGCATCTACTAGCACCTCGGGTGTGAGTGTTGATGGTAGGTGGTGAACTGGCAGCTGATGTAGAGGGCACTTCCGCGTGTACGACAGGAACGGTGGGTGGCGCAGGGTCAGCTGTAGGTGTCAATGCTGGGGCAGCCAGCACTGCATCAGGAACGTTTATCCTGGTTTAGCCATTCGCGACTATGGGGTGTTGAGTGTGCTCGAAACCAGGTAGTTGTCGGACCTGTTGACCTGTTCCGCAAGGCGCATGAAGGCGGGAATGATACCGTCGGTTGCAGAGATAGTAGGGCGCGTTGGTGGTGGTCGAGGCTGGGGCGCTGGGTAGCTGTGGGCCCCTAATCTGCCGGCTGGCATGCCTGAGAGGAGAGGCTGCTTGCTGCACGGTAAGGCAGGGAAGGCCTCGAATTGGATGCTGGGTGCAGCGGCGTTGGGTCTTGTGTTGGTTTCGGTGGTGTCATTCGGTGGGGGCTGAGGCTTTCTTGATTCTCTCAATTACTTGATGACTTCTTGTCTGCTCCAGACATAGATGAGAAATTGTCGAAAATCCGACACTCATAATCATACCACTCGTCTGCAGTGGTGAGAATGGCGCCCGGAAGTGTAGTTAAGAGCTGGAGTAATCTTAGTAAACTCCTCCTTCTGTTCTACCACTCTCCGGGGGTACAGCGAGTGTGACTGACGGTCATCTGGGGAGCAGTTAGAGGCACACGTTGCCACAGGGGATACGTGCAACAGTGCAAATTTCGAGCAATATATGTGAGCACGCTGTGAACTACACACATGTGCAAACTGTGAACAAGATATATGTGCGTCCAAATGTAATCACAACCAGCTGTGATTAAATGTCCGTCTGTCAGCCATCAGTGATTACATGTGCGTCTGTCAGCCAGCTGTGTTTGCATGTGCGTCTGTCAGCCAGCTGTGATTGCATGTGCGTCTGTCAGCCAGCTGTGTTTACATGTGTGTCTGTCAGCCAGCTGTGTTTACATGTGTGTCTGTCAGCCAGCTGTGTTTACATGTGCGTCTGTCAGCCAGCTGTGTTAACATGTGCGTCTGTCAGCCAGCTGTGTTTACATGTGCGTCTGTCAGCCAGCTGTGTTTACATGTGCGTCTGTCAGCCAGCTGTGTTACATGTGCGTCTGTCAGCCAGCAGTGATTACATGTGCGTCTCTCAGCCAGCTGTGTTTACACGTGTGTCTGTCAGTCAGCTGTGTTTACATGTGTGTCTGTCAGCCAGCTGTGTTAACATGTGCGTCTGTCAGCCAGTTGTGTTAACATGTGCGTCTGTCAGCCAGCTGTGTTTACATGTGCGTCTGTCAGCCAGTTGTGTTAACATGTGCGTCTGTCAGCCAGCTGTGTTTACATGTGCGTCTGTCAGCCAGCAGTGATTACATGTGCGTCTCTCAGCCAGCTGTGTTTACACGTGCGTCTGTCAGTCAGCTGTGTTTACATGTGTGTCTGTCAGCCAGCTGTGTTTACATGTGCGTCTGTCAGCCAGGTGTGTTTATATGTGCGTCTGTCAGCCAGTGTGTTTACATGTGCGTCTGTCAGCCAGCTGTGTTTACACGTGCGTCTGAGATCCAGCTGTGTTTACATGTGTGTCTGTCAGCCAGCTGTATTTACATGTCCGTCTGTCAGCCAGCTGTGTTTACATGTGTGTCTGTCAGCCAGCTGTGTTAATATGTGCGTCTGTCAGCCAGCTGTGTTTACATGTGCGTCTGTCAGCCAGCTGTGTTTACACGTGCGTCTGTCAGTCAGCTGTGTTTACATGTGTGTGTCTGTCAGCAAGCTGTGTTTACATGTGCGTCTGTCAGCCAGCTGTGTTTACATGTGCGTCTGTCAGCCAGCTGTGTTTACATGTGCGTCTGTCAGCCAGCAGTGATTACATGTGCCTGTCAGCCAGCTGTGTTTACATGTGCGTCTGTCAGCCAGCTGTGTTTACATGTGCATCTGTCAGCCAGCAGTGATTACATGTGCCTGTCAGCCAGCTTTGTTTACATGTGCGTCTGTCAGCAAGCTGTGTTTACATGAGCGTCTGTCAGCCAGCTGTGTTTACATGTGCGTCTGTCAGCCAGCTGTGATTACATGTGCGTCTGTCAGCCAGCTGTGATTACATGTGCGTCTGTCAGCCAGCTGTGATTACATGTGCGTCTGTCAGCCAGCTGTGTTAACATGTGCGTCTGTCAGCCAACTGTGATTACATGTGTGACTGTCAGCCAGCTGTGTTTACATGTGCGTCTGTCAGCCAGCTGTGTTTACATGTGCGTCTGTCAGCCAGCTGTGATTACATGTGCGTCTGTCAGCCAGCTGTGTTTACATGTGCGTCTGTCAGCCAGCAGTGATTACATGTACGTCTGTTAGCCAGCTGTGTTTACATGTGTGTCTGTCAGCCAGCAGTGATTACATGTACGTCTGTTAGCCAGCTGTGATTAAATGTGCGTCTGTCAGCCAGCAGTGATTACATGTGCGTCTGTCAGCCAGCTGTGTTTACATGTGTGTCTGTCAGCCAGCAGTGTTTGTATGTGCGTCTGTCAGCCAGCTGTGATTACATGCGCGTCTGTCAGCCAGCTGTGATTACATGTGCGTCTGTCAGCCAGCTGTGATTACATGTGCGTCTGTCAGCCGGCTGTGATTACATGTGCGTCTGTCAGCCAGCTGTGATTACATGTGCGTCTGTCAGCCAGCTGTGATTACATGTGCGTCTGTCAGCCAGCTGTGATTACATGTGCGTCTGTCAGCCAGCTGTGATTACATGTGTATATCTCAGTCAGCTTCCTTTACAGGTGTATCATTCAGTCAGCTGTGTTTGCATGTGCATTATATTGGCAAGACATTATTTCTAAAGTGTTTGCACATGTATTTGTCCATCCTGTTTTTGTTTTTTTAATATTCATTAGTTTGATTCTTGAGGCTTTATGGCAAATTAATCCTATCCTTAATGACTGAATTGAATAACCATTATATTTTATTTTCCTATTGGTAGTAACTTAAGTTTGATTTGTTTGAATCAAATATTTTATATTTAAGCTAGATTGATTAAACACATTGTTTGTAATCCTTTCTCATATACAAAAATACGTCACTTGGAATTGGGGAAGAGGCTGTACATCCGATCGAATACAATTGATTTTCCTTTATTTTGTATACAAAATAACATTAATATGTTTCCTTATTTAAGATAATTAAAACACACACAACAAATTTAGTTTCTAAGTTGAATTGTTTATTTGTGTAAAATATGCCACAATTTTCACGTGACAAATGCCATCTTGAGGTTATCTTGAGATGATTTCGGGGCTTTTAGTGTCCCCGCGACCCGGTCCTCGACCAGGCCTCCACCCCCAGGAAGCAGCCCGTGACAGCTGACTAACACCCAGGTACCTATTTACTGCTAGGTAACAGAGGCATAGGGTGAAAGAAACTCTGCCCACTGTTTCTCGCCGGCGCCTGGGATCGAACCCAGGACCACAGGATCACAAGTCCAGCGTGCTGTCCACTCGGCCGACCGGCTCCCTGATCAACCTGACCGGCCATGATCAACGTGACCAATTTAATAGTTACCCCAGTAAACTTTGCTTCAGTCGGAACGCAGGTGATATATCCCGCCCGTCGCCCTAAGGTATCCCAACGTCAAGAAACTGTTGTATTGAAGTGCCCTTATCCTAACCTGTCAGAGAACTCAAAAACAGAAGACGGGACACTATGTCAATTTTCTCATTCGCAACCATTTTCAAGTCCGACAGTTTTTGACCTTAGGTAGAGAATGCGTCAAAATTATATCAGGGAGACTGGTTTGTGTCACTGAATGTCTGTTAATCTCCCAGTGTGGGGTCTATGTTGCTTCACATATAACTGGTAAACTCCCAGCGAAGGGTCTATAGTGCTTCACATATGACACAATTTGACTGGTAACCCCCCAGCAAGGGGGGTCTATGGTGCTTCACATATGACACAATACCCCTAACATGGCCTTAAACACGGCACCTAACACAGGACCTAACTCAGCCCCTAACACGGTCCCTAACACGGGTCCTAACACAGCCCTTAACACAGCCTCTAACCGGGACCCTAATACAGTCCCTAACACGGCCCCTAACTCCTCACTTGACAGTGACCCCCGAGGCAGCTTAGGCACTACGAGCCCTTTGGTGTTCCTGCTGTTGTTGCTGCTGCTGGTGTTGTTGCTGGTGCTGGTGCTGGGGTGGTGTTGGTGGTGTTGCCTTCTGACCAGGAGGCAGCGCACCGTGACCACCATCACCACCAGCCCCACCACCGTGGCCACCACCACATAGTGCCCCATCACTACACCTTGCTCTGGGCCAGCCTCCGGTATCGCCTCCTCCACTTTCTCGTCTCCTGCAGAAAAAGAGACAAAACACAAGCTTAACAGCTTCTAAGAGGATTTCTGAAAATCCCTCTCATAGTGTAGTCTAAAGAGTCAAAGTATTTCTCAAGAAACTTTGCAACATAATGGCAAATAATTCTTTGAAGATGCTAAATGTGTTTACGTTGAGTAATACAAACTTAAATGTTCTCCAGAGCGAGCAAAGAATAATCAAGTATTCTTAAGGTGAAATATGTTAAATCACACTCTCAATTATAAAACAAAAAATTAATGGCAATAGGGTGGAACTTAACGTGAAATGATTACAGAATTTTTTTACGAGCGTAAAACAGCGTTCTTGTTACATTATTTTGAGTGTCCAGCTGAGGATTGCAGACACGTGTGCAACAAATTATTACTTAACTTCTTAGCTGATGAATTTATGTTAGACTCCAGGGACAAGACCTCGAGCCAAGGAAACGCAGAGACCCGTGACTTAGTTGCAAGCTCGTGCGTGGACGGCCCGGTTAAAAAGTGGGATGCAACATAAAACCGGTTAAAAGAGGGTTGCAACAAAACACCGGTTAAAAAAGGTTGCAACATAACACCGGTTAAAAAAGGTGCAACATAACACCGGTTAAAAAAGGTGCAACATAACACCGGTTGAAAAGGTTGCAACATAACACAAGTTAAAAAAGGGTTGTAACATAACAGGAGTTCACTTAATTTTTTCCATTTGTTTACAAATTTGGCTGAGGTTTCTTAGACTGATTGACTCGGGGAAATATTTTAATAGATGGAATAGTAATGTGTTTTTATATACAGAGGTTATTTCTACTACAACAAAACAATCAGAATAAGGCAATGGGGTGATTTGACTCGGTGTTCTGGTGATTCACAGACACGGGCGTGAACAACATTACCCGCAGACCACAGTGCAGGCGGCCAATCGTAAAATCTTGGTTGGGCACCAGTTTGGACCTCCAGAACCTCCTAGTGCATTCAGTAGGGTTTCGAGTGTGTTGGCTTTGGTCCTATCATAGCTGAGTGGCTTACAGCTGGTGTAAAAAATGCAGCAAGTCACTGATAATTAGTATTTCTCCTTCAGGCGTCTAGATGAATTTCTAGTTTAGGGTAAGCACCCGCCTCTCTGTGACCTCATCCAGTGTTTTCTGGTATAAATAAAATATTCTCAAGTAGTCCCCATGGAGTGCGCCCTGAGCAGCCGTGGAGTGAGGACGTGTCCCCGGCCACCGTGACTGCTGGGGTTGTTCGCCGTTTGGTCGCCAGGTGGTCGGGCGTCACTGCTCGCTCAGTGGGGTTCCCTGCCTGACTCAGTGCTGACGTGGCGGTTTTTGACATGGGGGGCCTTGCGATTCCTCCTGTTTTGCGAGTGAACTCTGTGGGGCTAGAGTTCTCGTGCAAGGCTGGTTATCCCGCCATTGAGTTAGTCATGTGCGACATGCTATGTGCTACGTCATGTGCGACATGCTACCATCTTCTGTCCGGCTACTGGGTTACTACATTCGGGTGTACTATGCCCGGCAGCCCCGTACCTGTTTCCGGTGTGGCCAGTTAGGACATCAGGCTGCTGGGTGCTCTGCGGCCCCTTCTGCACCTGTAAACTTGTTTCGAGAGGAGGATTTCCCGCCGCTTCCTCACGGCGTGGATTCCGGAGATGAAGAGGGGCATGTCCCATTCGCTGCTGATGCGGCCCCCCATGCGTCACCTGGCAGTCCTCCTGATGGTGCGGCTCCTCTTCCGGATGTTCCGATGCCGTCGGCTGCTCTTCCTGCCACTGTCACGGTCACAGCTGCTCCCGGGGGTCTTCCAGATGGTCTCTGCGTGTCGTCGAAGTCTTCGTCTTCCTCGTCTCCTCCTGCTGCGTCTGGCCCTGCGCCTTCGCCGGGTGTTTCGGCTGAGCTGGGGACGCTGCGGAGCGTACTGTTGTGTGCGGCCCAGTTCCCCCTGCGGTTGAGGCTGCTGCCATCATGCGACGGGCATCGGTTCGCACGGCTTGTGATGCTCATGGTTCTGGGTCCGCCTCCGGCTCTGAGGATGTGCGCCCGGTGCCCAAGCGGTCTCGGCGTTCTTCTACTGCTTGGGCTGATGTGGAGGATTTCGACGCCGGTGGGTCTTCGGGCGATGATGTGGTGGATCCAGGTGCTTCCCGCTCTGTGTCGATGGTGGTCGCTGACGTCCATGCGCCTGCTGATGACGACGATTGTGCTTATGATTCACCTCCTGTTCTTTCTTCTGCAGACGGTTCTCCGCAGTGGGGGGTGGTCGCTCCTCCGGACGTCGGTGGTGTGGGTGCTGGTGCGGGCCGCGACCTCGTGTTGTTGCTGAAGAAGGATGTTCGGCGTGGGGAGCCCCTGAAGGTGTCACGTCCGGAGGTTGCCGCGGAGCCCTGTGGGGCTGCCAAGGAGGTTACAAGTGCGCTGCCCGTTGCCCGGGCCTGTAGGGGGCAGCCCGTCCCGATCGTCTTGGCCTCCGGCATGGCGTATGATGGGCCGAACAACCCTTTGTCATTTCGCTTTATTGACCGCGTGCAGCCTGTTCCGTGGTGCTCCTCGACCGTCTGGGTTCCGCAGGCTCGGGTTTTTGTTGAGGGTGTGCCGACCTTGATGCCTGATCCTCGTCAGGTCCATTCTCACCGTGTTCCGGACAACATCCTGTTGCTTTGGGAGGCGTATTGTATTCGTTTCCCGGTGGCGGAGTGGCCGGATAAGTATGCGCACTCTTGATTGTGTGATTGCTGTGTGTCTAGTGTATGCTTAGGACTTGTGGTATATTCTGCTATGTGTTATATTTATTGTGCGCCCTTCAGGCCGGTGAAATGTTTAGTTTCTCAATGTCCCTGTTTATTGTGTTCCTTACGGTTTTTTTTCTCATACTGCTATACCATTTCCTGATTATCTGTTTCTTTAATTCTGTTGTATTTTGTGCCCCTCTGGCTATATTGTTTGCCCAATTGTGGTTGGTTGTACATGTTTTTGTTTGTGTTGTTATTGTGCCATGTGTGGTTTATGTTATTGGTTTCTTGGCTTATTGTATGTTTTATGATTTTATGATTTTCTGTAATTTTTAATTCTTTTCTTTGTTTCTCATTATGATTTTTCTGTGTGCTATGATGTTTGTTTTATTTTGTGTTCTTGTGTTTTGTGTTTTGTTAGCCTGTTTACGCTATTTTCTCTTGTGTTAGTTGTTTTTGTGCTGTGCTGTCGGTCCTTCTGGCCGGTGGTGTTTTGTTTTGCTTATTTTGTTTCTTCTGTCATTTTTATTGTATTTATTGCCTTATACTTGCATGCTTGCATGTAAAAATCAATAAAAAAAAGTAGTCCCCATCATGCAAGTGGTGGGTGAGTATGGCTCAATGAGTAATGATATTATGGACAGCGATATTACCAAGTAAGAGAGCAAGAAACTGAACACAGCGGGGATGAGAGAGACCCTAGATGCACTCACAAAGCATCTAGGGCTCTCGAGCTCACAAGCAGTCTCTCGAGTTCACAAGCAAGCTCTCGAGTTCAAAAACAGGCTCTCGAGCTCACAAACAGGCTCTCGAGCTTACAAGCACTCACAAGCAAACTCTCGAGCTTAGAAACGCTCACAAACAAGCTCGCGAGCTCACAAGCACTCACCAGCAGGCTCGCGAGCTCACAAGCGCTAACAAGCAGGCCAACGAGCTCACAAGCACTCACAAAATATAATAAGAGGGTGGCGCTGAGTAACAAACTGAGACTCGCGTCCTGAACAACGACTCGAGTTCACCAGCGTAACATTATAAGCGGTTTTGGGGGAAGCGGAAGTGTTCGAACTATTGCATAAACCCCATTTAGCCGATTGACTAAGAGGTTCGTTAATCCGAGGGAGCGTTCAGTATTACGAGGCTGTTAACTTCACTCGAGTCACTGGCTAAATGTTGTTGGCCATTGTGTTACAACAGCCGAGCATTCAATGTGTCAACCAGTTAGCTATATAATTAGTGTGCAGTATAGTGACAATAATTATTATAGAACATTCACGATAACAATGAATTCTGGGATGTTATATATATAACAGTTCGCCTCGGTTTAGAACTAACATGTATCGCTTTGAAAATCAGAGTATACATGACACAGGCAATAGATACATTTGATGGAATGACTCGTACTGCAGAACTACGAACAAAAATCCTTTACCCAATCATATAGACATTCACTACGCAGCTGGGAATACCCAATGCGTAGGTTCGAATCCTCATCACAGATCCATTGGATTTTCTCAGAGCAATTACATTACCTGATGGGTAATTACGAGGACCTGGTCAAGGACACACAATATACCTCTGATGACCTGGTCAGGGACACACAGCATTGGTCTGATGACCTGGTCAGGGACACACAGCATTGGTCTGATGACCTGGTCAGGGACACACAGCATTGGTCTGATGACCTGGTCAGGGACACACAGCATTGGTCTGATGACCTGGTCAGGGACACACAGCATTGGTCTGATGACCTGGTCAGGGACACACAGCATTGGTCTGATGACCTGGTCAGGGACACACAGCATTGGTCTGATGACCTGGTCAGGGACACACAACATGGGTCTGATGACCTGGTCAGGGACACACAACATGGGTTTGATGACCTGGTCAGGGACACACAACATGGGTTGATGACCTGGTCAGGGACACACAACATGGGTCTGATGACCTGGTCAGGGACACACAACATGGGTCTGATGACCTGGTCAGGACACGCAACATGGGTCTGATGACCTGGTCAGGGACACGCAACATGGGTCTGATGACCTGGTCAGGGACACACAACATGGGTCTGATGACCTGGTCAGGACACGCAACATGGGTCTGATGACCTGGTCAGGGACACACAACATGGGTCTGATGACCTGGTCAGGGACACACAACATGGGTCTGATGACCTGGTCAGGGACACACACAACATGGGTCTGATGACCTGGTCAGGGACACACACAACATGGGTCTGATGACCTGGTCAGGGACACACAACATGGGTCTGATGACCTGGTCAGGGACACACAACATGGGTCTGATGACCTGGTCAGGGACACACATGGGTCTGATGACCTGGTCAGGGACACACAACATGGGTTTGATGACCTGGTCAGGGACACACAACATGGGTTTGATGACCTGGTCAGGGACACACAACATGGGTTTGATGACCTGGTCAGGGACACACAACATGGGTTTGATGACCTGGTCAGGGACACACAACATGGGTTTGATGACCTGGTCAGGGACACACAACATGGGTCTGATGACCTGGTCAGGACACACAACATGGGTCTGATGACCTGGTCAGGGACACACAACATGGGTCTGATGACCTGGTCAAGGACACACAGCATGGGTCTGATGACCTGGTCAGGGACACACAACATGGGTCTGATGACCTGGTCAGTGACACACAACATGGGTCTGATGACCTGGTCAGGGACACACACAACATGGGTCTGATGACCTGGTCAGGGACACACAACATGGGTCTGATGACCTGGTCAGTGACACACAACATGGGTCTGATGACCTGGTCAGGGACACGAAACATGGGTTTGATGACCTGGTCAGGAACACACATCATGGGTTTGATGACCGGGTTAGACAAACACTCACTAGGTATTCGTCAACATGCTTTACAGCAACACTTACTGTGAGTGACTGTGCTTTGAGGTGTGTTAAGTGAACACACTCTACCCGGAATGATGGCAACACTCTAAGCAACATCAGCAATAATACAACAACCCATCCTCAGGCCAGACTCGTCAAAGCGGCAGCCGTCCTCGCTGGACTCATTCATCAACTTTATCAAAGAGTGTATTACAAAAAGTCATATTTAAATATTAACATTATCATATATTCAATTTCTTTGTACAGTTAGACGTAGGTTAGGTTAGGTTTTGGTGTTCAGGTTCTGTTAGTTATTATTTATATTTAAAGTACATGGCTGAAGCATTTGTACCGATATATTTCTAACAGAGGTCGTCGGCGAAGCATTGTTCGAGCAATGTTCGAACGTCATCAGTTGAGTCGTGTGTAAACCCGTTTATCTATATAAATAAAAATGGAAATGTTCGTTTGTGCATAACCGCAATTCTCCGAAAATTCTTCACTGATTGCTTTGACATTTTCACACAACGTTCCATTCGCATCCGGCCAGATTTTTATATACATGCAATATAGATGATGAGAAGCATGGGAAGCTGCCCTTTCTAGATGTAACAGTCATGGAAAGGAGCGGAAGTTTCCACACTGCAGTCTACACTAAGGAAACAAACATAGGAATTTGCCTAAATGCCAACAGTGACTGCCCAGACAGGTACAAGAGGAGTGTTGTTAACGCTTATGTCGACCGCGCTCTCAGCCACAGCTCAGAATGGAAGCAAGTCGATGAAGAACTCTGTAGGGTAAGGCAGGTTCTAGTCAACAACGGCTTCTCCAATGGTTTCCTTGAAGACATCATAAGAAGGAAGGTGAACCGCCATGCAACCTCTGAAGAGACAACTAACACAACACCTATACCTCCTATTAGACTATTTTACAGGAACTTTTCCACAGCTCATAAAACGGAGGAAAGGGTCCTGAAAGATATTGTTAATAGAAATGTTATTCCTACAGACAGAAATCAGAAGATACAACTAACGATTTATTATAAAACCAAAAAACTGCCAACCTACTCACGAGAAACTCTCCGGACACAAAGCAGAACGCTTTAAAAGAGACCAACGTCGTCTATGCCTTCAAATGCCCACTTGGGGACTGTAAGCCTCAAAGAACTCAGTATATAGGCAAGACAACAACATCTCTTTCCAGGCGATCAACGATGCATAAGCAACAGGGCTCCATTAAGGAACATATAATCTCTACCCACAACCAGACCATCACCAGAGAAATCTGAACAAAAAATACGGAAATCCTCGATAGACACAGCAATGGCAGGCGGCTTGATATCTGCGAGGCACTACACATCAAGAAGTCAACACCAGCAATCAACAGCCAATTAATGCACAACTATATTCTACCCACTTCAAGACTCCGCTCCAATATAGAAGCATCAAGAAATATGGGCCAATAGGCCCTCTGCAGTTACTTCCATTCTTACCTTCAATTTACCCAATTACTATCCAATTAATACCCATTGTTTCGTGTTCTATCCTGTGTTGAAAGTTTTGTTCACCTCATCCAAATCTGTTGTAACATATCACCTCACCCAAAATGCGGGTATAAAATGAAAATTGAAAGCTGTTTAAATCATAGCATAGTAAGAACTCTGTTTAGTGTTTGCAGGTTATAGTTGTGTGTGTGTGTAAACTAAAAGTCTTTGAAAATGTAATAAGTTATTACGAAACGCGTTTAAGTGTCGCGTCAAACTAGAAATAAAAATGAATTTTGGAGAACTGATTTTTCAATTGCCATCAACAGTGAAAAGAAACATAAGAAATATTGAGGAAATTCATGCTAGAATTATTAATCTTACTTTTTCGGTCATATTTAATAATATATATATATATATATATATATATATAATATATATATATATATATATATATATATATATATATATATATATATATTGAGACAGATGCAAATAGATGGAGAGATAGAAAGAAAGAGTGAGAGAGATAGATATTGAGAGTGCGTGTGTGTGTGTTTTAACAATATCATTAGACCTTGGAAACTGCGCCGTGTATGAAAAGTTTACACCAAAAATTATGCGGGAATTAACCATAATCCTTGCAAATGACCATTAATTAATTAACAAGATGTAAAATGCAAATAATTTTTATCAGCATTATTTTCATATAAATCTCATTAGAGGAATCTGAATTTTGTTCATTTTTGTGGTCACAAACCTTCATTTACACATTGGAGAATCACACTGTCGATAATGTGAAAAATCCTATAATTGGGAAATCAGTTGAGGTATGATGTGACAATGGAGGGTTTTCAACTAAATTGGATGCTCGTTTTAAGTAATCTATGTACGCGATGGGCAGTTCGGTAATCGCCATTTTCCATTTTTTATTTTCTTAGAAGGGATGACTAAATCCTAGTCCTCTTAGTTATGTCACCATAGCTGCGAAGGTCGCTCTGTGTTGGATCTCTGTGCTCGAGCTCTGATGGTCCAAGTGGTTTGGAAACCGTTCTCTGAATCCGTCCTGATGTCCCTTTTCGTTGTCGTCATTATCCCCTTAAAATGAAACAAATTGTACAAACTTTTATTACCTACAGCTGCAATGCATCAAACAAATTAAATATGGAATGTTGTCCCACGAAAAAGTCCACGGTTTGGCTCTGGTTTTGGACCTCCAGAACATCCAAGTGAATTCAGTAGAGTGCAGGGTTGGTCGACTTTTGTGCCATCATGCAGCCCGTCCTCGCATATAACATCCTAACTTGTTAATTCAGCCGCCAAACTCCCTGTTTATGAGTGTAAAACTGTTTACGCACGACTCACAACTGATGACGTACGAACACATCCGGAACAAGTGCTTCGCTCACGTCCTCAGTTCGAACCACACTTATATAAATGCCAGCCCGTCCTCCAAACAAAGATCCAAAAGTGATTCCATGCACCCGCCAAACCCCCTGTTTATGAATGAAAAGCGGTTTACACACGACTCACAACTGCTGGCGTTCGAACATATCTGGAACAAGTGCTTCACTGACGAATTTTGTTTGAATCACAACGCTATAAATGCTTCACCCACGTACTACAAATACAAATAATTGCCAACAGAACCTAAACGCCTGACCTAACCTATCCTATGCCTATATGTACACAATATGCCAATATATTATAATATTAATTTATACGTGAGAAAATTCCCGTTTTGAATGAACAGCATGTTAAAATTTATGAATGCGTCTGTGGGGTCGACCGCTGAATGTAATGGACTTGAGTCGAGGACGGGTTGATAAATGCAGCTGTCCGTCCTCCAAACAAAGATCCGAAAGTGATTCCTTGCACCTGCCAAACCCCTTGTTTATGAATGAAAAACGGGTTTTCAAAACAGACTCACAATTGTTGTCGTTCGAACACCTCCTGAGCAAGTGTTTCACTGACGAATTTTGTTCTAACCACAATGCTATAAATGCTTCACCCACGTACTACAAATACAAATTATCGCCAACAGAACCTAAACACCTAACCTAACCTAAACAGGGCCTAAATATGTACAAAATGGTAATATAAAATAATAAAAATTTATATTTGAGAAAATTCCTGTTTTGATTGAACAGCATGTCAAATTTATTAATGTGTCTTTGGGGTCGACCGCTGGATGGAATATATTAGTCTGAGGACGGGTTGTTAAATACAAATAATCGCCAGCAGAACCTAAACAACTAACCTAACCAACGACGACTGTACGTAGAATTTTTATGAATAATAAAATTAATTTATATATGAGAACAAATCAATTTTTAATATACAGTTTGTTAAAATTTATGAATGCGTCTGGGGAGGACGGGCGCTGCCTTAACCTGTCTAGTGTGAAGACAGGCTGCGTCCTCACACTAGGCTGTTTAAAGCAGCGGCCTTCCTCCCTTTGTTAATTTCCCATCATAATTTTGTTGATCTCATGCTAACTTCTGAGTACTTTCTGCTCTTACGTATTAATCAGGTGAATTGGTTTATTTTTTAAAAGTTATTGAACTACTTTTTATGACAAATTAAATGTAAATGAAGTGAAAATAATCAATGTTCAGTTAGCACTTACTGAATTGTAAACTGAATGGCTGAGCCACTCAATACAGGGTTGATGATAATAGAATTTAATTTAATTTAAGATAGGATAGGATATTAGAGTCTTCAGTCCACTGTTGCTATTTGACTGACTGGCTGACTGCCTTTACTGAGTTACTGAGTGATGGTAGAAGCTATTTCATCAAGTCGGTCTGAGAAATTTAAACTAAAAAGTTGTCCTATCCCCATAGCATATTAGAGTCTTCAGTCCACTGTTGCTGTTTGACTGACTGGCTGACTGCCTTTACTGAGTTACCTTGCGATGGTGGAAGCTATTTCATCAAGTCGGTCTGAGAAATTTATACTTAAAAAGTTGTCCTATCCCATAGCATATTAGAGTCTTCAGTCCACTGTTGCTGTTTCCTGACAGACTGACTGACTGACGGACTGACTTCCTTTACTGAGTTACTGAGTGATGGTAGACCCTATTTCATCAAGTCAGTCTGATAAATTTAAACTAAAAATTGTCTTATACCCATAGCATATTAGAGTCTTCAGTCCACAGTAATAATTGCTGTTTGCCTGACTGGCTGACTGACTACCCATACTGAGTTACTGAATGATGATAGAACCTATTTCATCAAGTCGGAAAAAAATTAGTAGACACCTTTTAAGATGTAGAATGTTTCCCTCATTCAGTAAACTCTTACTTACTGATTTTGAATGAGTTTACTGAGTGATGCTGCCACTGATTTGATTTGATAGAAAGAAAAAATTTGAAGGCTGGTAGACACATTTTAAGATGCAAAAAATGTGTCTCTCATTCAGTAAACTTTTTTTTTTAATTTTTATTTTTACATGTAACACATGCAAATTAAATACAATAAAAACAATAAGTATATTATCAAACAAAACAAAACAATAAACCACAGGCCAGAAGGGCCGACAGCAAATTACAAGCATGAGAAATGCAAGAGCAAATATCAAAAGAAAAAACAAAGTCAAACAAGCAAGCACAGTAACATTACAAAACAAAACAGTATAAACAAAACGACCATCAAGATGTACAACATGAAACTTAAGAAAAACACAATAAACAACAAACAAAACAAAAATAACAAACAGGTACAACATTGTAATGCAATAATAAAACACCAGCGCAAGGTACATCACGGAAATAAGACAGGAATAAACACACTCACACCAAAACCAACCGCCTCGCAACAAAGGGAGAGGCCAACTTATACAATAATAACAAACAAGCAATCCATGCAATCAAGAAGCACTGGGTTCATTTTTTTTTTTTTTACATGCAAGCATGTGAGTTAAATTACAATAAACCATCAAATTAGAAACATAACATAATAAAACAAGAAACTGCCAGGCAGAAGGACCGACAGAACAACAATTACCAAAACTGGAAAGGGTACAGGAAATGCAGGATAAAAACACAAAAGGATACAAAACAGAAAACAATTACAAACAAGCATGCAATGCAAGCAAACCAAGAACATAGCAACAATTTAAAAAAGTTTAGCAGTATGAAACAAAAACAGACAGAAGCGCCAGCCTGAAGGACCGACAACAAAGCACAACAGTATGAACAAAATGAAATACAATAAGAAATACAATAAGAAAGCACACCGCACAACAAGCCAATAACAAACAAACAAATAAAAATAAAAGACAATCACAACACGTAAACATAAAATAAAACAAATAGGGCACGATAACAACACAAAATAAATACATGAAGACTAACACACACACACCAAACAACCTGTCTCGCCACAAACAAAGGGAGAGGCATGGGCACAAACTACCAGATGGCAAACAAACAGCCAGAAGGGCACACAGTACAAGAGTAAGCACAAAAGTAGAAAATCACCTGACATACTTGCCCGGAAACATGTCCCGAGGGAATCGTACATGGAACGCCTCCCATCGTAACCACTGCCAAGGGCCCTGACCATCCACCGGGGACGCCATATCATCCGGGACATTGGCAACAAACACCCGCAAACAGGGCACCCAAATGGTATCACTCCTGATCCGAGTGACCGGCACACGCTCCCACACCAATGGAACTGCCCCACCCTGAAAGTCCAGCGCCTCCTCG
This sequence comes from Procambarus virginalis, assembly GCA_020271785.1. Classification (NCBI taxonomy): domain Eukaryota; kingdom Metazoa; phylum Arthropoda; class Malacostraca; order Decapoda; family Cambaridae; genus Procambarus; species Procambarus virginalis. The sequence continues at coordinate 31,651 of WNGS01131499.1, forward strand.
CAGATCGGTAACACAGCAATCCGCGACCAGTGACCCAACGGCATCACAGACTCCGGTAACACGGTCCCTAAGTCCCCAATGGACGTCCTCAGAGGAGGGAGCCGGACAGAAGGCACCACCACAGGGGCACCAGCGTCCACGGGCACACCACCGGACGACCGCCGGGAAACCGAACTGCGCGCATCCTTCCGCAAGGTCACCACCAGGCCACGCCCAGACCCCATCATCCCCACCATCCCTGGCAGCGGAGGCCACCACTCCCCACCGCGGAGAGGCCCCTGGTGGAGATGGAACAGCAGGCACACCCGAGACACGGACACCATCGTCAGCAGGCACATGGACTTCCGCCACCACTAAGGCGGAGCCAGCGACGCATCCGGAACCACTCCATCCACACCCGAAGACCCACAGTCACTAAATTCCCCAACATCGGCCCAGGTAGACGACGAACGCCGGGAACGTTTGGGCACCGGCCTGAGATCGTCAGAGCCGGAAGCTGTCCCAGAAACACGGGCACCACTAGCCGGACGAACTGACGCCCGCCGCAGAACGGCAGCAGCCTCGACCACAGGGGGAACCGGACCGCACACATCAGGAGGCCCCACAGCCACCCCAGCACCCAGCACAGCCGGGACCCGAGGCAAGGATGCAGGGCCAGGCGCAGCAGCTGAAGACGTGTGAGCAGATGGCGATGCCTCACAGGGAGCATCAGGTAGGCCCACGGGAGCAGCAGTGACAGGAGCAGGAGTAACATCCGAGTAGCATCATCAGTTGAACAGCACCCCACGTTACTAACACCTTAAAGTGACTAGCACCCCAAATGGCCAGCACACATACCTTACATATACAGTTACCGAGGTGTAACTAGATGTATATTGTGTATATCACATCCATAATATGCATGAATATCTACCTATACATCTTTTATGAGCACCTGTCCGCTCGGTCGGTCGGCCGAGCGGACAGCACGCTGGACTTGTGATCCTGTGGTCCTGGGTTCGATCCCAGGCGCCAGCGAGGAGCAATGGGCAGAGTTTCTTTCATCCTATGCCCCTGTTACCTAGCAGTAAAAATAGGTACCTGGGTGTTAGTCAGCTGTCACGGGCTGCTTCCTGCGGGTGGAGGCCTGGTCGAGGACCGGGCTGCGGGGACACTAAGAGCCCCGAAATCATCTCAAGATAACCTCTCAAGATAACCTTTAGGCAAACATTAATGAATACTTTCATACATATCACTATGCACACGCCTCTATTTTTGAAACACTAGGCGTACATTTTTACACACTTCCTTATAGACTGTTCATACTGCCATGCAAACCTCAGGCAACATTCTGTGCAACTGCATTAGTGTATTTATGTATAGATCCCTAACATTACTATATCTTTCCAACATGGGAACCCTAGCCAATACCTGAGACCACATACCCTCTTGTGCACCTGCATCTCTTCAGGTGAGCTGGGTAAATATTCTCAAGTTAAACAACATAGTCTGATAGATCAAGTAAACTGTCTCTTTGCGTGGCAGTCATAGCAAGCCATTTATCATAATTCTTATTGGGTAATAAATGGTAAAAAAAATCACAAACCTAAACTCTCACATCTGATCCTCATTAGAGGTAGATTTAGCCAGACTTTTAACAAAGTGCCTTCATGGACAGTTGTCTGCCAACTCCCTCACAAATTTGTCCTCATGTGAGGTAAACTCACAGAGATTGTCTTTATAAAATGTATACTCAGCTATCTTGCTCAGAAATGGTCCCTATGAGAGGAACTTTGCCTCAGTACTCTCACAAACAGTATTCATGAGCTGTAACCAACACTTATGAATATTTTAATGTATGAGCTAAACTCAGGCATCACGAATGTCGTACCTAGTAGCCAGAACGCACTTCTCAGCCTACTATGCAAGGCCCGATTTACCTAATAAGCCAAGTTTTCATGAATTAATATATTTTCTCTAATTTTTTTCTTATGAAATGATAAAGCTACCCATTTCATTATGTATGAGGTCAATTTTTTTTAATTGGAGTTAAAATTAACGTACATATATGACCGAACCTAACCAACCCTACCTAACCTAACCTAACCTAATCTATCTTTATAGGTTAGGTTAGGTTAGGTAGTCGAAAAAGTTAGGTTAGGTTAGGTTAGGTAGGTTACGTAGTCGAAAAAACATTATTTCATGAAAACTTGGCTTATTAGGCAAATCGGGCATAGCATAGTAGGCTGAGAAGTGCGTTCTGGCTACTAGGTACGACACGAACATAAACAGACCAATACTCACAAACTTCTCACGAGAAACAGACTTATCCAAGATGTACTTGAACTTCTCTCGTGAGTGATAGATTCACCCAATGCACTTAAAAGACTTTTCTGAACCTCTCACAATCTGTCGTCTTGAGAAGTCGATTCAGTCACCACTCAAGTCCGTTGTCACAAGAGAATCAGACTTTTAAAGCACGCTAATACACACACACTCACACACACACAAACTTTAACTTCGAGGTATTTACACCATTGTCCACGAGAGTGGAGATCCAGCCGATGCTAATGGTTGTCAGGTGTAGGG
>WNGS01131499.1:82579-103453 GCA_020271785.1 Procambarus virginalis
GGTGACCGGCCCTAGCTTCGGTAGGGGTCGGACGTGTGTGCGCGGCGCTCCGGCTGTTGGAGTGTTTCCATAATTGGCCGGTTGGGGCAGGTGTGTCTGCCTGCCTGTGTTGACGTGGCGTTCACGATGGGGGTCCCCCTCCCACCTATACTGCGGGCTCAGTCTGTGGGCTTCGAATTTTCCAGCCGGGCTGGGTACCCGGAGATGGCGCGGGTGTGTGATGCTGCATGTTCCTGTGCTTGACATTTACGGAGTCGAGCTGGTGACAGCTCGTCGAGTGATAGTGAAGTTCACTGAGGAGTTGCTTATCGCGACTTTCTCCGTCGTTACGAGGGCGGACATTACCCCTGCCGGATGGTGCGGGCACTGTTTCAATCTCTGATAGGAGTGGTGCCCTCACATACGTTAGCGTGCATGGGGCTCCATTGGAGTTTCCGGAGGGTCTGCTACGGCGGTACTTCGGCCGTTTTGGCGCGGTGGTTAGTGTACGGGTGAACGTGGTCACTTCCAGCCCCCTTAAAGGTGTGAGGACGAACATTCGTACCCTGGGCATGAGGCTCCGGGAGGATATTCCGTCCTCTGTGCGTCTGATGGGTACACAGTTCGCGTGTTTTACGCCCGCCAGCCTCGGACATGTTATCGTTGTGGGCTGTTGGGCCATCAGGCTGCTGATTGTTCTGCGCCAGCCATTGCTCCCGTGAACCTATTCAGTGAGGAGGATTTTCCTCCGCTTCCTGTGGAGGAGGTTTCTGTGGATATGGACGCCTCTCCAGCCGCGGATGTGCCCCCTGTGTCGCCTGATGCGCCCTCTGTGGTGGTGGCTTCTCCTCCGGAGGTTGTGTCATCGCCTGGTGATCGTCCTGCTCCGCCTAGTGTCTCTGGAGTTCTTCAGTCTACGACTCCCCCGTCTTCCTCTGCTGCATCTGACCCTGTCCCTGCGCCCTCGACGTCTGTTCCGGCTGTGCTGGGTGCTGGGGTGGATCCGGCGCTTCCTTCTGTGTCTGGCCTGGTACCCCATGTGTGGAGGATGCTGCAGTATTGCGGCGTGCGTCGTTTCGCCCGGCTTGTGTTGAGCGTGTGTCTGAGTCGGCCTCCGGATCTGATGATCTGCGGCCCGAGCCTAAGCGTTCCCGGCGTTCGTCGCCTGCATGGGTAGACGTTGGTGATTTCGACGCTTGTGAGTCTGCCGGCGACGGAGGGGTGGCTACAGTTGCGTTGCGTACTACGGTGACGGCGGAGGTGCATTTGCCAGAGGATGCATGTGCCGGTATTTCGGCCTCCACTTCCGATCTCGTGTCTGCGGTCCCTGCTTCGGGAGCATCGCCTGCCTCGGATGGCTCCGGTTCTTCGTGGGGGTGGTGCCCCCTGCTGAAGTCCGTGGTGAGCGGGGTGGCCTGGTGATGCTGTTGAAAAAGACTGCTCGCTCTGGTGATTCTGTGACTCCTGCATCGGTCCCCGTTTCATCGTCTGCGGTTTCGACGCCTCTTCCATCTCCGACATTCTCTTCAGTGTCCCCTGCTCCTGTGCTTCCGGCGGCGCGGCCGTCTCGACAGCCCTCGTACGCTTCATCGGTATCATCTGCTACGTCAGGGGGCGTGGCGCGCGCTCCCAAGCCTCGTTACGCGACTTGTGCTTTTGAACTTCGGGACTGGCCGCTTCCGCCTGATCTGGAGATTCCAGAGTTTATGCCGGGCCCGCGGGCGCTGGGGGGTCGTCCCCCCACCATCCAGGAGTATATGATTTGGGAGGCCTATAAAGCAAAATATCCTTGGGAGAAGTTCCCTGATAAGTATCTTCCTGTGGAGGTAATTCCGCAAGACCAATGATTCCTGTCTGTACTGTGGGTTGTGTAGAGTGCATGTGGTGTGTCCATGTGTACGTGTGTGTGTATTTGATTGTGTTTGGCGTGTTATTTTATAATGTTTTGTGTTTTGTGTGTATGTTTGTGTGGTGCTGAGTGCCCTTCAGGCTGTTGGCGTGGCTCGGTCTGGGTGTATGCTTTTGTCATGGTTTACCAGTTTGTTGTATACTTGTATTCCTTTCTTATTATTCTTGTTATTATTGTTCTTTTTACGTTTTATGTTGGTGCCTCTCCGTGTGTGTTTGCGGTGCTGGTAGCCTTGTTCTGTTTATTAAATGTTTTGGAATCGTTTCTGTGTTGTTTTCCGCTATGTGTGGCTTTATTGTTGTCATTTTGTTTGTATTTATTGTTGTATTTTGTTCTGTAATTGTTGTAATTTGTTTTGTAATTATTGTTATTGTGTGATCGGCCCTTCCGGCCGGCGTTTTTTTTTTGTGTTTATGTCCTTTATGTTTTTGCACGTTGTGCTTTATTGTTCTGATGTTTGCGTTTGTATTGTTTTTATTGTACTTATAAGCATGCTTGCATGTAAAAATATAAATAAAAAAAAAAAAATGTGACAATGGAGGGTTTTCAACTAAATTGGATGCTCGTTTTAAGTAACCTATGTACTCGATGGGCAGTTCGGTAATCGCCATTTTCCATTTTTTATTTTCTTAGAAGGGATGACTAAATCCTAGTCCTCTTAGTTATGTCACCATAGCTGCGAAGGTCGCTCTGTGTTGGATCTCTGTGCTCGAGCTCTGATGGTCCAAGTGGTTTGGAAACCGTTCTCTGAATCCGTCCTGATGTCCCTTTTCGTTGTCGTCATTATCCCCTTAAAATGAAACAAATTGTACAAACTTTTATTACCTACAGCTGCAATGCATCAAACAAATTAAATATGGAATGTTGTCCCACGAAAAAGTCCACGGTTTGGCTCTGGTTTTGGACCTCCAGAACATCCAAGTGAATTCAGTAGAGTGCAGGGTTGGTCGACTTTTGTGCCATCATGCAGCCCGTCCTCGCATATAACATCCTAACTTGTTAATTCAGCCGCCAAACTCCCTGTTTATGAGTGTAAAACTGTTTACGCACGACTCACAACTGATGACGTACGAACACATCCGGAACAAGTGCTTCGCTCACGTCCTCAGTTCGAACCACACTTATATAAATGCAGCAGTCCGTCCTCCAAACAAAGATCCGAAAGTGATTCCTTGCACCTGCCAAATCCCTTGTTTATGAATGATAAACGGGTTTTCAAAACAGACTCACAATTGTTGTCGTTCGAACACCTCCTGAGCAAGTGTTTCACTGACGAATTTTGTTCTAACCACAACGCTATAAATGCTTCACCCACGTACTACAAATACAAATTATCGCCAACAGAACCTAAACACCTAACCTAACCTAAACAGGGCCTAAATATGTACAAAATGTTTATATAAAATAATAAAATTTATATTTGAGAAAATTCCTGTTTTGATTGAACAGCATGTCAAATTTATTAATGTGTCTTTGGGGTCGACCGCTGGATGGAATATATTAGTCTGAGGACGGGTTGTTAAATACAAATAATCGCCAGCAGAACCTAAACAACTAACCTAACCAACGACGACTATACGTAGAATTTTTATGAATAATAAAATTAATTTATATATGAGAACAAATCAATTTTTAATATACAGTTTGTTAAAATTTATGAATGCATCTGGGGAGGACGGCCGCTGCCTTAACCTGTCTAGTGTGAAGACAGGCTGCGTCCTCACACTAGGCTGTTTAAAGCAGCGGCCTTCCTCCCTTTGTTAATTTCCCATCATAATTTTGTTGATCTCATGCTAACTTCTGAGTACTTTCTGCTCTTACGTATTAATCAGGTGAATTGGTTTATTTTTTAAAAGTTATTGAACTACTTTTTATGACAAATTAAATGTAAATGAAGTGAAAATAATCAATGTTCAGTTAGCACTTACTGAATTGTAAACTGAATGGCTGAGCCACTCAATACAGGGTTGATGATAATAGAATTTAATTTAATTTAAGATAGGATAGGATATTAGAGTCTTCAGTCCACTGTTGCTGTTTGACTGACTGGCTGACTGCCTTTACTGAGTTACTGAGTGATGGTAGAAGCTATTTCATCAAGTCGGTCTGAGAAATTTAAACCAAAATGTTGTCCTATCCCCATAGCATATTAGAGTCTTCAGTCCACTGTTGCTGTTTCCTGACAGACTGACTGACTGACGGACTGACTTCCTTTACTGAGTTACTGAGTGATGGTAGACCCTATTTCATCAAGTCAGTCTGATAAATTTAAACTAAAAATTGTCTTATACCCATAGCATATTAGAGTCTTCAGTCCACAGTAATAATTGCTGTTTGCCTGACTGGCTGACTGACTACCCATACTGAGTTACTGAATGATGATAGAACCTATTTCATCAAGTCGGAAAAAAATTAAGACTAGTAGACACCTTTTAAGATGTAGAATGTTTCCCTCATTCAGTAAACTCTTACTTACTGATTTTGAATGAGTTTACTGAGTGATGCTGCCACTTATTTGATTTGATAGAAAGAAAAAATTTGAAGGCTGGTAGACACATTTTAAGATGCAAAAAATGTGTCCCTCATTCAGTAAACTTTTTTTTTTAATTTTTATTTTTACATGTAACACATGCAAATTAAATACAATCAAAACAATAAGTATATTATAAAACAAAACAATAAACCACTGGCCAGAAGGGCCGACAGCAAATTACAAGCATGAGAAATGCAAGAGCAAACATCAAAAGAGAAAACAAAGTCAAACAAGCAAGCACAGTAACATTACAAAACAAAACAGTATAAACAAAACGACCATCAAGATGTACAACATGAAACATAAGAAAAACACAATAAACAACAAACAAAACAAAAATAACAAACAGGTACAACATTGTAATGCAATAATAAAACACCAGCGCAAGGTACATCACGGAAATAAGACAGGAATAAACACACTCACACCAAAGCCAACCGCCTCACAACAAAGGGAGAGGCCAACTTATACAATAATAACAAACAAGCAATCCATGCAATCAAGAAGCACTGGGTTCAGTTTTTTTTTTTTTACATGCAAGCATGTGAGTTAAATTACAATAAACCATCAAATTAGAAACATAACATAATAAAACAAGAAACCGCCGGCAGAAGGACCGACAGAACAACAATTACCAAAACTGGAAACGGTACAGGAAATGCAGGATAAAAACACAAAAGGATACAAAACAGAAAACAATCACAAACAAGCATGCAATGCAAGCAAACAAGAACATAGCAACAATTTAAAAAGTTTAGCAGTATGAAACAAAAACAGACAGAAGCGCTGGCCTGAAGGACCAACAACAAAGCACAACAGTATGAACAAAATGAAATACAATAAGAAATACAATAAGAAAGCACACCGCACAACAAGCCAATAACAAACAAACAAATAAAAATAAAAGACAATCACAACACGTAAACATAAAATAAAACAAATAGGGCACGATAACAACACAAAATAAATACATGAAGACTAACACACACACACCAAACAACCTGTCTCGCCACAAACAAAGGGAGAGGCATGGGCACAAACTACCAGATGGCAAACAAACAGCCAGAAGGGCACACAGTACAAGAGTAAGCACAAAAGTAGAAAATCACCTGACATACTTGCCCGGAAACATGTCCCGAGGGAATCGTACATGGAACGCCTCCCATCGTAACCACTGCCAAGGGCCCTGACCATCCACCGGGGACGCCATATCATCCGGGACATTGGCAACAAACACCCGCAAACAGGGCACCCAAATGGTATCACTCCTGATCCGAGTGACCGGCACACGCTCCCACACCAATGGAACTGCCCCACCCTGAAAGTCCAGCGCCTCCTCACAGATCGGTAACACAGCAATCCGCGACCAGTGACCCAACGGCATCACAGACTCCGGTAACACGGTCCCTAAGTCCCCAATGGACGTCCTCAGAGGAGGGAGCCGGACAGAAGGCACCACCACAGGGGCACCAGCGTCCACAGGCACACCACCGGACGACCGCCGGGAAACCGAACTGCGCGCATCCTTCCGCAAGGTCACCACCAGGCCACGCCCAGACCCCATCATCCCCACCATCCCTGGCAGCGGAGGCCACCACTCCCCACCGCGGAGAGGCCCCCGGTGGAGATGGAACAGCAGGCACACCCGAGACACGGACACCATCGTCAGCAGGCACATGGACTTCCGCCACCACTAAGGCGGAGCCAGCGACGCATCCGGAACCACTCCATCCACACCCGAAGACCCACAGTCACTAAATTCCCCAACATCGGCCCAGGTAGACGACGAACGCCGGGAACGTTTGGGCACCGGCCTGAGATCGTCAGAGCCGGAAGCTGTCCCAGAAACACGGGCACCACTAGCCGGACGAACTGACGCCCGCCGCAGAACGGCAGCAGCCTCGACCACAGGGGGAACCGGACCGCACACATCAGGAGGCCCCACAGCCACCCCAGCACCCAGCACAGCCGGGACCCGAGGCAAGGATGCAGGGCCAGGCGCAGCAGCTGAAGACGTGTGAGCAGATGGCGATGCCTCACAGGGAGCATCAGGTAGGCCCACGGGAGCAGCAGTGACAGGAGCAGGAATAACATCCGAGTAGCATCATCAGTTGAACAGCACCCCACGTTACTAACACCTTAAAGTGACTAGCACCCCAAATGGCCAGCACACATACCTTACATATACAGTTACCGAGGTGTAACTAGATGTATATTGTGTATATCACATCCATAATATGCATGAATATCTACCTATACATCTTTTATGAGCACCTGTCCGCTCGGTCGACCGACCGAGCGGACAGCACGCTGGACTTGTGATCCTGTGGTCCTGGGTTCGATCCCAGGCGCCAGCGAGGAGCAATGGGCAGAGTTTCTTTCATCCTATGCCCCTGTTACCTAGCAGTAAAAATAGGTACCTGGGTGTTAGTCAGCTGTCACGGGCTGCTTCCTGGGGGTGGAGGCCTGGTCGAGGACCGGGCTGCGGGGACACTAAGAGCCCCGAAATCATCTCAAGATAACCTCTCAAGATAACCTTTAGGCAAACATTAATGAATACTTTCATGCATATCACTATGCACACGCCTCTATTTTTGAAACACTAGGCGTACATTTTTACACACTTCCTTGTAGACTGTTCATACTGCCATGCAAACCTCAGGCAACATTCTGTGCAACTGCATTAGTGTATTTATGTATAGATCCCTAACATTACTATATCTTTCCAACATGGGAACCCCAGCCAATACCTGAGACCACATACCCTCTTGTGCACCTGCATCTCTTCAGGTGAGCTGGGTAAATATTCTCAAGTTAAACAACATAGTCTGATAGATCAAGTAAACTGTCTCTTTGCGTGGCAGTCATAGCAAGCCATTTATCATAATTCTTATTGGGTAATAAATGGTAAAAAAAATCACAAACCTAAACTCTCACATCTGATCCTCATTAGAGGTAGATTTAGCCAGACTTTTAACAAAGTGCCTTCATGGACAGTTGTCTGCCAACTCCCTCACAAATTTGTCCTCATGTGAGGTAAACTCACAGAGATTGTCTTTATAAAATGTATACTCAGCTATCTTGCTCAGAAATGGTCCCTATGAGAGGAACTTTGCCTCAGTACTCTCACAAACAGTATTCATGAGCTGTAACCAACACTTATGAATATTTTAATGTATGAGCTAAACTCAGGCATCACGAATGTCGTACCTAGTAGCCAGAACGCACTTCTCAGCCTACTATGCAAGGCCCGATTTGCCTAATAAGCCAAGTTTTCATGAATTAATATATTTTCTCTAATTTTTTTCTTATGAAATGATAAAGCTACCCATTTCATTATGTATGAGGTCAATTTTTTTTATTGGAGTTAAAATTAACGTACATATATGACCGAACCTAACCAACCCTACCTAACCTAACCTAACCTAATCTATCTTTATAGGTTAGGTTAGGTTAGGTAGTCGAAAAAGTTAGGTTAGGTTAGGTTAGGTAGGTTACGTAGTCGAAAAAACATTATTTCATGAAAACTTGGCTTATTAGGCAAATCGGGCATAGCATAGTAGGCTGAGAAGTGCGTTCTGGCTACTAGGTACGACACGAACATAAACAGACCAATACTCACAAACTTCTCACGAGAAACAGACTTATCCAAGATGTACTTGAACTTCTCTCGTGAGTGATAGATTCACCCAATGCACTTAAAAGACTTTTCTGAACCTCTCACAATCTGTCGTCTTGAGAAGTCGATTCAGTCACCACTCAAGTCCGTTGTCACAAGAGAATCAGACTTTTAAAGCACGCTAATACACACACACTCACACACACACACAAACTTTAACTTCGAGGTATTTACACCAATTGTCCACGAGAGTGGAGATCCAGCCGATGCTAATGGTTGTCAGGTGTAGGGTACTCACATAGCACAAACTGCTCTCAGACAACTGTAGAGGACTCACCTGCAGGAATGACGTGGAACAAGCAAGGCTGCGTCATCCTCCCTACACTGTTCTGAGCCCAGCACTGCAGGGTGCCGTAGTCCTGATGGGCTTTGGCCATGAACTGCACGACGCTTCGCCCGTCTGTGGGAAGGTGCATCAATTCACATTACTGTGGTGTCAGAGGAACTCTCGCTGCGTTAAATATTAGATGGTGCGACAACTATTGTATGATGCTCTATAAAACACACACTCACTGTCGCAGTTTGCTAGGTAACTATAGTTAATTTCATTCAAGTTTGTGTATATTAGGTTGACTATCCATAAACGTTTGCCTACGAACACTAATAGCTTCTATGTATCAATGTTCAGATTGTTACCATGTAACTAACTCCTGACAGAAACCGTCATTCACTAAGTGGAACGAGATATTCACAAAAGGTGACTGGTGTGCTAGTAAGGACCATCAGGTGCAGCAAGAGATGGTTTAAGAGCCAACAAGAACGAAAACCAGGTGACAGAATTATTTTTATTGCTAGAAAATGAACTTGGCTTCGAGCCCCCAATTAGGGGAGCGCTCACCTGGAGTAGTGAAGACCAGGTTGCCGGGAAGTCTCTCGGAGGTGACGGAGTTGTTGAACACCCACGAGTACTTGAGGGAGGAGGGAGAGGTCACCACTCTACAAGTCACGATGACGTACTGACCGACGCCGGCGGCGCACACGTCGGCCCCCCCGTCGCTCTCCTCGCACACCGGGGCATCTGCAGGACCCGTCAAGTCAAGGCGGCTCATGTATGATTGGTGGATTGAGGAAGAGTTAAGCCACCCAAGAGGTGGCACGGGCATGAATAGCCCGTGACTTATGTATGGTTTGTGAGCCTAAAGTCATTGATAGTGTGCTATGTGGTATATGTGAGGTAATTCAGTAGTGGTGCTCTGCTTTGTAGTGACTGTCAAGCTTCAATGTGAAGATAATATGTACGCTGTAAATTGCACGAGCAAAACTCGTAGTACAAATGAGTACATATATTCGAAAGTGTTGTCAACGTCTTTAAAATCTGTTATCTAAATTTGTCTAATTATGAAAATACAACTGGATAATTAGCGGTTAGAGAAAGCCCTCGTAGAAAAAACCGTCTCATTTACAAAGTGAAGAATGGGAACACCTCACTCTACGATTCACCTAATCCCTTTAATCACAGGGAGCGCCAAAGCGTAGGGTGAGGTGATTGTTGCTGACTCCGGCTTCCAGTTGTCCGCCAGGTCTTACATCGTCCACCTGGATCAGTGGAGGACCATCGAACAGTTGTATGCTCGAAATCGTATTCATCTGGATGTTAATTACTGGTGTTAGCTCCTGAATGAACATAGCCTCAAGCATACGAAGCCTCCTACGATTGTCGGTGCGTGTGATTATTGTTGTGGCAACATAATTAGACACAACAATATTTACACTGACATTAAAATGGCAAGAACGCCCTATTAATGATTCACAGCGACTTATCAAAGGAAAAAGGCTCCAGATTGTCCTTCCATGAGTGAGAATGCTTCATAAAGGCTCCAGACTAACCTTCCTAGGGTAAGAGTATTTACTAAAGATCTGTATTAACCTTCCATGAGTAGGAATGATATATTTTGATGTTCGACAACGACCTTCCAATGGTGAGAGTTCTCTACCAGTGAGGGACACCTAACAGCGAGCAACATAGGTCCCTGAGACACCTAATAATCCATATTAAAGCTTCAAGCTTAACCAGCCACAATGAAGAAAAGAAAATAGAAGATGCTTGTTCACCTATAAGGAAATAAAACCCTAGAATCTCATAACCACTGAAGCTGTAAGTACCAAAATATTACACCAGTTTAAATACAGCTGAAAAAAAATCCTCTGGAATAAAAGAGGGACAAACCACGACCTTCATGTCCCCGCCGAGATCACTAGATATGCCGGCCCCTCAGAAGTTCATTGCAATAATCTCCATGCAAATGGTCAATTCGTTCAAGCATAATGATATTTGCTTCAGAATGAAGACATTTATTTGCGTGTCCCTTAAAAGGTAAATGCCTGAATTAACTTTAATGTTTTAGCTTATTTCTCAGGTAAAACTACCAATCATGGATTTAGGAACATAATCGATTATAAGAAATTTATGAGAGCTTGATATATATTCCTATTTTAATGAAAATCAAACCATAATTTAACTTATATTTTGCAGCAAATCATTTTATTTTTGTTCTAAAGATATTTCTAATTTTGTAACAAAATCTGTATTAAATTTATCGTTTAAAAACGGCTATTGTATAAAACTTGAATAAAGCGATTGTTAAACAAGTTAATTAACGTGCAATAGAACTTTATTGTGGCTTTATCGGACTGTCTGCATCATACAATATTACTTGTGAGTTCCTAAACTTTACTTCAGTCCATGTGGCTTCAAGGTTGCAAAAGAGACTCTTTAAGTTTGATCTGTTTACATCACAACTGTTTCGAAGATCAGTCTGGAAAGTCAGCCTGGAAGTTCAGACTGGGAGGTCAGCCAGGAAGGTCAGACTGCAAGGTCAGTCTGGAAGGTCAGCCAGGAAGGTCAGTCTGGAAGGTCAGCCAGGAAGGTCAGTCTGGAAGGTCAGCCTAAAAGGTCAGTCAGGAAAGTCAGTCAGGAAGGTCAGTCTGGAAGGTCTGTCTGGAAGATCAGCCTGGAAGGTCAGTCAGGAAGGTCAGTCTGGAAGATCAGCCTGGAAGGTCAGTCGGGAATGTCAGTCTGGAAGGTCTGCCAGGAAGGTTAATCTGGAAGATCAGCCTGGATGGTCAGTCTGGAAGGTCAACCTGGATGGTCAGTCTGGAAGGTCAGTCAGGAAGGTCAGTCTGGAAGATCAGCCTGGAAGGTCAGCCTGGAAGGCCAGTCTGGAAAGTCAGCCTGAGTAGTCAGTCTGGAAGGTCAGACTGGAAGGTCAGTCTGGAAGGTCTGTCAGGAAGGTCAATCTGGAAGGTCAGTCAGGAAGTTCTGTCTGGAAGGTCACTCAGGAAGGTCGATCTGGAAGGTCACTCATGAAGGTCTATCTGGAAGGTCAGTCAGGAAGGTCAGTCTGGAAGGTCAGTCTGGAAGGTCAGTCAGGATGGTCAGTATGAAATGTCAGCCAGGAAGGTCTGTCTGGAAGGTCAGTCTGAAAGATCAGTCTGGAAGGTCAGTCAGGAAGGTCAGTCTGGGAAATTAGTCTGGATAGCAAGTCTGATAGGTCAGTTTGAAAATCATTTTGGGAAGTCACTTCGGAGGGATAGTCAAGATCCGTTCAGAAGGTCAATCAGAAAGGACAGTGTGGAAAGTGAATATGGAAGGTCAGTCATAAAAGTCAGTCTGGAAGATCAGTCTGGAAGGTCAGTCTGGAAGGTCAGACTGGAAGGTCAGTCTGGACGGTTAGTCTTGGACTTTACTCTGGAACTCCAGTCTGAAAATTCAGTCTGGAATGACATTCTTAAAGGTCAGTTTAGAAAATCCGCCATAAAAGTCAATCAGGCGGGCGAGTCTGAAAGGTCAGACTGGAAGGTCAGTCTGGACCCTCAACGAAGTCTTTTCGCCTTTCAATAAACAAATAATTTACGAGATACTGTAATTATCAGCAGAAAGCACTAAGTCATTACGACACTATACCACTTGGAATGACTATGAGAATTTGGGATGGGACTGTGCCTAACTACTTGGACAGTCGGGGATTGAACGCTAAACCTGCAAGAAGCTAAACCGTCGCTCTAGCGTCCAGTCCAAGTTGTTGGGCAAGTGTGTAGGTGGTGCAAAGCCTTTAAAATTGGTTTTGATTGTGCTATTCCATCTGCTTTAAGGCGGCAATTGGCTGATATTGATTATTAATTAAAAAATTCATGGTAGTTAGTATAGAGATGTGTTTAAGTTGGTATTGAGCCACTGTGCTAAATTACCCGAACCTAACACTCCTCGAGGCCTCTCCAACAGACAACTGCACATCACCTCCACCATGCGAGCCGCTACCATCTGTAGTATGTCGAGATTTTGGCCCTTAGGAATATTATACAGCAAAATGCGATGTATTGTACAGGAGAACAGGTTGACGGTAGAGTGACGGTCTCGCTTCATGCAGGTCGGCGTTCAATCCCCATGACCGACCAAGTGGTTAGGCACCATTCCTTCGCCCCCTCCCCTCGTCCCATCCCTAATTCTGACCCAGTCCTAGTACTATATAGTCGAAATGGCTTGGCGCTTTTCCCTGATAATACCCCCTCTCCTCTCCGGTTGGCCTAATGCGGCAAGAATATTTGTTAACAGACAAACCAACAGGAATATCTTTGCCCGGAACATTGTTCATTACTACCACAAAAGCTCTCAGTGTGTCTAAACGAGAGGCAGAATACAATCATCAGTGTCTGCCCTACATTGTGAGGAAGTTAGACACCAATGGTAAGTTAGAAGCACATATATACTCCAGTGCTCTTGAACAACAGTACTTGTGGTCATCAGTGGTTGTGGAACTGTAGAGACTGGACAGGTGTTCTGTGATTGGCATAGCCGTCACCTGTGGCGAGGTGTGAGGCGAGAACTGGTAGTTACCACACCTGTGGCGAGGTGTGAGGTGAGAACTGGGAGCTACCACACCTGTGGCGAGGTGTGAGGCGAGAACTGGGAGCTACCACACCTGTGGCGAGGTGTGAGGTGAGAACTGGGAGCTACCACACCTGTGGCGAGGTGTGAGGCGAGAACTGGGAGCTACCACACCTGTGGCGAGGTGTGAGGTGAGAACTGGGAGCTACCACACCTGTGGCGAGGTGTGAGGCGAGAACTGGGAGCTACCACACCTGTGGCGAGGTGTGAGGCGAGAACTGGAAGATACCACACTTGTACTCACCTAGATATGTTTGCAGGGTTGAGCTAGGCTCCTGGCTCCACCTTCCGAACGTTCTATGAATAATACAGTGACTCATTTCTCTCGCTTTTATCATATTTACATTTAAAACTTTGAATCGAATTATCTTCAACGACATCTACGTCTAGCCTGTACTACTTATTGACAGCTCCGACACTGATAAAGCTCCTTCAGACGTCCCTCTGGCTCATTTGCGTCTTCAAAAAATTTCCTTCATATTTCCAAAACATCAAGTTAAGGGTCTTCTTGTAGGTAAGGAGGGCAAGAAATTCTCGTAAATGAATTTTCAAAACGTCATGGGAAACTGTTTATTGAAAGTATCCTCTCCTAACCTAACTGAGTAAACCGGAGTACTCAAAACAGAAAACGGGACAATACGTCACTTTTGTGAGCCGATTTCATTTCAAATTACGTCCATTTTTGGCTATAGCGCGCGTACGAGCAAAAAGCGACGTAATTTTAAGAGGACGGGTTATATATATATTGCCCGGAAAGTCCTTGGGGTGAAATGTGAGGTAAGAACTGTGAGCTACGACACCTGTTGTGAGGTGTGAGGTTAGAACAATAATTGAAGATAGTGTCGAGGTGTGAGTTGTGACACTGGTAACTACATAGGTGTGAGGCAAGCACATTAGGAGTGAGCTACGACACCTGTGGGGGCTTCTCCCCAGTCGCGGTCCATCGTCTTGATGAGGTCGTCCTGCTGTTAGACCCGCTTCAAATCTCTCATTATCAAAGTGCTTGTTTCATCCTCGTGGGATGGGGTCAGTTCTTGGTTACATGAGTTTCCGCTGGCTTCCCCGTTTTCTGCATATATGTTTGCCTGTTTTTTCCTGACATTATAGTGTTTTTTTCACTGCCTGCACTTTGTAAATTAGGTTTTATTTATGCTATTGCTCATACATTCGTTTGTGTCTGCTTTATAGGAGAGCAGAAACGGTTGTTGACTCGCAGCTTTCTGCGTGCAAGGAGCTTGTGAGAGATCACTCTATTTTCATGATATTGCGAAAGACTCTGAGAGATTTCACCTTCTGTAAGAGAGGTACGTGTTCGATTCCCGGTGGCTACCGGTGGAGAACCTGCAATTATTTTACAGAGAGTAAGCCACAACAGTGTGGCTAAACACTAGACCCACACATCCGTAAAGGAAGGAAGTGCTGATGTTTTGCCACGTGCTGAATCATTATCAATTATCACGTTGTCACCATCTTTATTTTCAGATATCGTGCTCTTATTTCTTCTTGTGCCGTTATAGTGTTTGGTTGCTATAGCGCATGAACATCAGTGCCGATTTGTGTCACACCTATATACCATTGCTGAAGAATTTTCTTTTATTTACTACAATCAGATCACTGAAATCCGGCAAATACATGGAAGTTAATCTTTCCGCCGAGACATTACTTCAGCAATTCTCCTTCCATCCTATAGTTAGGCTGAGAGTTTCTTACCAGTCCCCGTGGCGCAGTGGTAACACTCATCTAGCGTTTCGCGACCGATTTGGCCAAGGTTCGAATCCTGGCCACAGAGAGGATTGCCAATGCGCCACTTCTTAAATGTACGCCTCTGTTCACCCAGCAGTGATTGGGTATCTGGTTGTTAAACGCTCGCCGGGTCGTGTTCCAGGGAAGCATTATAGTGGGTAAGGCTTACCACGAGCAGTGGCATGAGTAAGCTCTCGGCTCTGCTCTCACCAGTCGCCTGTTCCAATACCCACCTGAATTGAAAAAAAATAAACCGTCTTATCTCCAGAGTAAAAACCCTCCCAAAATTAAAATATATTTCTATTATGCCACAAAATATTGTTTTCTTGTAAATTGATTAACAAACGAAGAAACTACGTAAACTAATTTTAGTTACCATAAATATATGGTTGTCGAGGCTGAAAACTGGAGGTTTGTCTCCCCCATTGGCCCACCGACAAAAAAAAAAATAGCAATTCACAGGAGGAATTATTTACCTTGAGATGTACCCTATTTGTGTGTGTGTGTGTTTACAATGAGAGTTTACGTTAGTCTTGGTCAATGTTTGGGGCAAACGTGTCCTTGCTGGTTGGTCAGTAATCTTGTGGTGGCCATAAAAACCCCTCCGGCGGTTAATAGAAAATAAGCCATAAATGACAAACACACATTTCACTTACAAAGTTATAGAAAACGTGTAAATGAGGAGAGAATTAATTTCATATGACTCTATACCGAATCTTTGGATGGTGAAACAAAACCCATCACCTCCTACAGCCACTTTTTTGTAATATTTTGAAGTGAAATGTATATTTTTATTGTTATACAGTTATTCAAAAACATATTAATTATTCAGACAAAATAAAACAAAACAATCTAGTTGTTCTAGTTTGGGATTAGAAGAATATTTATTTTTAAATCCGCAGGAGCCGTGATTAGGATACGAACCTATACGACGGGTATCCCCCAAGGCACACGCTGGTGGCAACCAAGCTACGACATGGTCAAAAAGATTAGAACCTGGAGTTCTACTGAACTCGCCGTGTACGTTCGAATCTTCTTCACGGCTTCTGCGGATTTTCTCATTAATTCATCACGTTAGTGTGAATACTCTTACACTAGAGGTACACTTTCTTCAACCTTATTGGTGTAATCTTCTTAGTTCTGGGATCAAAAGTAGAAAACCTTTGAACTTCATAAATTTTAGTTGTTTGCTTCACAAAGTGAATTGTGAAGCCAAAACATTCCTTTAGAATTGCAGTTCTGAAATAAAAAAAAAACTTTTTGAAATATGCTTCTAAGCGATGTTCCAATGGTTTTCAGCGTCTCATATGCTGCCACCTTATTTGTGTTTTTGATGATATTGATGGAATTAAATCAATTCCCAATTCTTAATCTCTCTCCGATTCCTGTAGTTACCTGTAGATGGGAGCCGGTCGGCCGAGCGGACAGCACACTAGACTTGTGATCCTGTGGTCCCGGGTTCGATCCCGCGCGCCGGAGAGAAACAATGGGCAGAGTTTCTTTCATCCTATGCCTCTGTTACCTAGCAGTAAAATAGGTACCTGGGTGTTAGTCAGCTGTCACGGCTGCTTCCTGGGGGTGGAGGCCTGGTCGAGGACCGGGCCGCGGGGACACTAAAAAAAAGCCCCGAAATCATCTCAAGATAACCTTACCCTTACCGTGTAGTTACCTTCTGGCCTCCATTCTCCCTACCCCATCTTCATTCCTCTATTACACATGTTAGGATTACATTCTAGCAACCATTTGTTAGTCTACTCCTGGTCCTTGTCAAGGCCATCCTGTAACTTTCTGCAGTCTTCTTCTTTTTTATTCTTAATTAACTTTACATCGTCAGCAAACATTCCATGTACGAGCTAACTCCCTTGAGTAGGTCACTCTCATAAAATAGAAGCAGTATTGGCCCCATGACCGAGCCTTTTCGGAAATCCACTTGTTTGATTCCTTTAGTTAGAAACCTTGACTCTGCGACATTTGAATTTCTGTCCTTCAGGTACTCTCTCGCTCAGATCAGTGTCTTACCAGGTATCCCAGCTTGCTTTTTCTATCTTGTACACCAGTCTTTTGTGAGAAACATAATCAAATGCAATGTAACAGTCCAGTAAAATACAATCTTTGAAGCCATCTTTTCACCGGTGTATTTGAGAAACCTTGTCATAAAACAATATCAAGTTTATCAAACATTAAATAACCTAAATCCATGCTGTCCGACTGTCAAAAAACCTATCCACTCCAGGGGCTCTATTATCAACCTAATTACTTTTACAGAAACTTCACTCTGAATAATTGTCATTGACACTGTAATATAAAGCCTTTTTTTTCTCCACATTTTTTTAGTGTTGAAACTACGGTTGTTCTTTTCCACAAATCGAGGGAGTTTCCGTCTCGAGTTATTATTATTACAAACATCATTTAACGTAGGATAAAGTACCCCTGCAGCCTCCTTCAGCAGATATGCTGTTATTAAGTGTGGACCTGTTATTAAGTGTGGTCCTGTTATTAAGTGTGGTCCTGTTATTAAGTGTGGTCCTGTTATTAAGTGTGGTCCTGATGACTTCGCTGCATCTAATTCCTCTAGGTGTGTTTTTTATTTAATGTATTGCAATACGACTGTTTTTACATTTGGAGTTTCCAACTCCTGTTTCTCATCCGGCTTTCATTTCGTACAACTGGGTTTCCACGAGGATTCCTTTGTAAAGACCTGCTCTAAGAACTTTGTAAAGAACTTTTCTGTAGTTACTCGCACATCTCCGTGTCGTTTCCCTTGAGAATTCCCCCGTGTCTCTTAAACCTGATCACACCGTCTTCCCTAAACTGTTGCTATCTTCTTATGTGGTTTAAAGTTCCCTGCAATGTCGTTTTCAAACTGCTTCTCTGCTTCCCTGCTTATTCGGGTCTATTCCTTTCTGGCTCTCTTCCAATGCATCCCTATCCCCCCCCTGTTCCTAGTATTCTCTACTATTCTTTGGTTTTCTCCAGTGCCAACCTGCATTACCAATTTAACTAAAGTGTCTATTATTCTCGTACATCCCACAGTTGTACATCCCACAGTTGTACATCCCACAGTTGTACATCCCACAGTTGTACATCCCACAGTTGTACATCCCACAGTTGTACATCCCACAGTTGTACATCCCACAGTTGTACATCCCACAGTTGTACATCCCACAGTTGTACATCCACAGTTGTACATCCCACAGTTGTACATCCCACAGTTGTACATCCCACAGTTGTACATCCCACAGTTGTACATCCCACAGTTGTACATCCCACAGTTGTACATCTCACAGTTGTACATCCCACAGTTGTACATCCCACAGTTGTACATCCCACAGTTGTACATCTCACAGTTGTACATCTCACAGTTGTACATCCCACAGTTGTACATCCCACAGTTGTACATCCCACAACTGTACATCCCACAGTTGTACATCCCACAACTGTACATCCCACAGTTGTACATCCCACAACTGTACATCCCACAGTTGTACATCCCACAGTTGTACATCTCACAGTTGTACATCTCACAGTTGTACATCCCACAGTTGTACATCCCACAGTTGTACATCTCACAGTTGTACATCCCACAGTTGTACATCTCACAGTTGTACATCCCACAACTGTACATCCCACAGTTGTACATCCCACAGTTGTACATCCCACAGTTGTACATCCCACAGTTGTACATCCCACAGTTGTACATCCCACAGTTGTACATCCCACAGTTGTACATCCCACAGTTGTACATCTCACAGTTGTACATCTCACAGTTGTACATCCCACAACTGTACATCCCACAGTTGTACATCTCACAGTTGTACATCCCACAGTTGTACATCCCACAGTTGTACATCCCACAGTTGTACATCCCACAGTTGTACATCCCACAGTTGTACATCCCACAGTTGTACATCCCACAGTTGTACATCTCACAGTTGTACATCCCACAGTTGTACATCCCACAGTTGTACATCCTACAGTTGTACAAACCACAGCTGTACATCCCACAGTTGTACATCCCACAGTTGTATATTCCCCAGTTGTAAATCCCACAGTTGTACATCCCACAGTTGTACATCCCACAACTGTACATCCCACAGTTGTACATCCCACAGTTGTACATCCCACAGTTGTACATCCCCAGTTGTAAATCCCACAGTTGTACATCCCACAGTTGTACATCCCACAACTGTACATCCCACAGTTGTACATCCCACAGTTGTACATCCCACAGTTGTACATCTCACAGTTGTACATCTCACAGTTGTACATCCCACAACTGTACATCTCACAGTTGTACATCCCACAGTTGTACATCCCACAGTTGTACATCCCACAGTTGTACATCCACAATGTACATCCCACAGTTGTACATCCCACAGTTGTACATCCCACAGTTGTATATTCCCCAGTTGTACATCCCACAGTTGTACAAACCACAGTTGTACATCCCACAGTTGTACAAACTACAGTTGTACAAACCACAGCTGTACATCCCACAGTTGTACATCCCACAGTTGTATATTCCCCAGTTGTAATCCCACAGTTGTACATCCCACAGTTGTACATCCCACAACTGTACATCCCACAGTTGTACATCCCACAACTGTACATCCCACAACTGTACATCCCACAGTTGTACATCCCCAGTTGTACATCCCACAGTTGTACATCCCACAACTGTACATCCCACAACTGTACATCCCACAGTGTACATCCCACAGTTGTACATCCCACAACTGTACATCCCACAGTTGTACATCCCACAGTTGTACATCCCACAACTGTACATCCCACAGTTGTACATCCCACAACTGTACATCCCACAACTGTACATCTGACAACTGTACATCCCACTCCTTCGTGAGTGGGATGTACAGCTATCACGGATCTTCCCGTTTCTGAGCAATCACTCTCAAAATCTCCACTGGTGACTTCCAATATATTTCTCTCCCACCACAGGACTTCACTCAAAAAGTCCGCCCCTCACGTTAGTGCAGTCCCCACGTGGGTCATGTCCCCCCAACTCTGTATAATATTTAGTTTCAAGAAGTGTTTATCCATTGTGTGTACCAGTTTTGCGCTCCATGGCTCGTCGTCACCCGTGTTGTGATCCTTACTGATCCAGTCAATTTCTATGTGTTCCAAGTCCTCAAATAATACAATCTTAGGTCTCGCCCCTCCCCTTCCCCCCTTGCCATATTCCCTTACATATACTGCCAAGACATCTACAGTGACTGTCAGGGGAGCTACATATACTGTCATGACGTCTGCAGTGACTGTCAGGGGAGCTGCATATACTGTCAAGACATCTGCAGTGACTGTCAGGGGAGCTGCATATACTGTCATGACATCTGCAGTGACTGTCAGGGGAGCTGCATATACTGTCATGACATCTGCAGCTGACACGATTAACAAAGCTAACACTGCTAACAAAATTGACTCAGCTGTCATAAATTGTGGGGTAGACTAGGTTAGAATAAGTTCAGTGCAGCAGCAATCACAGTTGACTGTGAGATAGAGAGGCAGCTCTCACAGTTGACTGTGAGATAGAGAGGCAGCTCTCACAGTTGACTGTGAGATAGAGATACAGTTCTCACAGTTGACTGAGATAGAGAGACAGTTCTCATAGTTGACTGAGAGTGAAAGGCAGCTGTCACAGTTGACTGTGAGGTTGAGGGGGCAGCTTTCAGTGTTGCCATAAGGTTGAGTGGAAGTACTCACATATACTCTCAAGTTAACGAACAATAAACACTGTTGACAGTCAATTTAATGAGCGGTACTCAAAGTTGACTGTGAGGCTGAGAGCTAATAGTCACAGTTAATAGTCAGGATAATGAACAGTACTCCAAGAAGACTGCCATGGCAAAGAAAATTATTCACAGTTGACTTGAGATAATGAAGATTACGTAGCGTTGACAATCTGGATAATAAACAGTATTCATAGATGACGGCCAGGTTAATGAACAGTACTCACAGTTGACAAGATAATGAACAGTACTTACAATAGCTAACAGTCGCCAGGATAAGAAACAGTACTCACAGTGGCCGGGATAAAAAAACATACTCACAGTGCCAGGATAAGAAACAGTACTCACACTTGACACAGTACAAAAACAGTACTCACAGTGACACAGTATAAGAAACAG
>WNGS01131499.1:136502-194441 GCA_020271785.1 Procambarus virginalis
CCTCCTGAGCAGGTCTCTTGACACCATGTTTGTGGCCTCCTTACCAGGTCAACTTGACCCCATGCTCGTGGCCTCCTTACCAGATCACCGACACCTGATTTTGTGTTCTCCTGAGCAGGTCCTTGACACCATGTTTGTGGCCTCCTGACCAGGTCATTTGACACCATGTTTGTGGCCTCCTGACAGGTCACTTGACACCGTGCTTGTGGACTCCTACCAGGTCACTTGTCACTATGCTTGTGTCCTCCTGAGCAGGTCACTTGACACCATGATTGTGGCCTCCTGACCAGGTCACCGACACCATGTTTGTGGCCTCCTGACCAGGTCACATGACACCATGTTTGTGGCTTTCTGACCAGGTCACATGACACCATGTTTGTGGCTTCTGACCAGGTCACATGACACCATGCTCGTGGCCTCCTGACCAGGTCACTTGACACCATGCTTGTGGCCTCCTGACCAGTCACTTGGTACCATGCTTGTGGCCTACTGACCAGGTCACTTGACACCATGTTTGTGTTCTCCTGAGCAGGTCACTTGACACCATGTTCGTGGCCTCCTAACTAGATGACCGGACACCATGTTTGTTGCCTCCTGAGCAGGTCACTTGACACCATGTTTGTGGCCTCCTGACCAGGTCACCCGACACCATGTTTGTTGCCACCTGACCAGGTCACCTGTCACCATGTTTGTGGCCTCCTAACCAGGTCATTTGACACCATGTTTGTGGCCTCCTGACCAGGTCACTTGACACCGTGCTTGTGTCCTCCTGAGCAGGTCACTTGACACCATGCTTTTGGCCTCTTGACCAGGTCATTGACACCATGTTTGTGGCCTCCTGTCCAGGTCACTTGACACCATGCTTGTAGCCTCCTGACCAGGTCACTTGACATCATGATTGTGGTCTCCTGACCAGGTCACCTGACACGATGTTTGTGGCCTTCTGACCAGGTCACTTGACACCATGCGTGTAGCCTTCTGACCAGGTTACTTGACACCATGCTTGTGGCCTCCTGACCAGGTCACTTGACACCATGTTTGTGGCCAACTGACCAGGTCACTTGGCACCATGCTTGTAGGCCTCCCGGCCAGGTCACTTGACACCATGCTTGTGGCCTCTTGACCACGTCACTTGACACCATGCTTGTGGCCTCTTGATCAGGTTACTTCACACAATGCTTGAGGCCTCTTGACCAGAACACTTGACACCATGTTTGTCGCCTCCTGAGCAGGTCACTTGACACCATGCTTGCGGCCTCTTGACCAGGTCATTTGAAACCATGCTTGGTGCCTCCTGACCAGGTCACTTGACACCATGTTTGTGGCCTCTTGACCAGGTCACTTGACACAATTTTTGTGGCCTCCTGACCAGGTCACTTGACACCATGTTTGTGGCTTTCTGACCAGGTCACTTGACACCATGTTTGTGGCTTCCTGACCAGGTCACTTGACACCATGCTTGTGGCCTCCTGAGGTGGTCGCTTGACACCATGCTTGTGGCCTCTTGACCAGGTCACTTGACACTATGTTTGTGGCCTCCTGACCAGGTTTCTTGACACTATGCTTGTGGTCTCTTGACCAGGTAACTTGACACCATGTTTTTGGCCTCCTGAGCAGATCATTTGACACCATGCTTGTGGCCCCTTGACCAGGTCACTTGACATCATGATTGTGGCCTCCTGACAAGGTCACCTGACACGATGTTTGTGGCCTCCTGACCTGGTCGCTTGACACCATGTTTTGTGGGAGAAACCTGCTGGGATTGATATAAGAGGAGACTACCAGGGACTTGTACTGAACTAAATTAAAATTTACTGTCTGTAAATTAATTCAACTAAAATCTCTAGCTAGGGTTGTAAATCCTAGCTCCTCTTTTCCTAATGGCAGATTGTGGGCTGTAAGGGGCAGGTGGGGTGAGGGAATTAGTTGATAGGTTGATTGAAGATCCACATCCACCTGCCAACAGGTATCTCACATCAGCTTGTATTTTATACAAGGATAAGATTTAATAAATTCAGTTATTTGACTGAACACTGGCTCTGTTTAAATCAGAGATTTAAACATACACAGTCTAGCCTAGCACCATAACTATTAACAGCCAATACACTTATACTATAAACAATACAAATAGTAAATTGTAAAAGTATGATAAATGACCTGAATGTAGTCTAAGTACTGTTACTAAGTACAAAATTATATTAAATTAAATGAACTTATATGATTACTTAAAAAATAACTAAGCAAGCAATTGTTAACTTAATTTATATATTCAAGTATATACAACATACTTATGTTCAATATATATGATTAAGTACAATCAGCTTGACTGAATCTCTTCCAACACTCTGGACACTCATGAGCTTTGTTTATTTATTGTAACAACTTTTCTGACACAATGGACACTCATGAGTTCTAGAGCTTGGATAAGACTCAACTGCTGTTCTACGATATTAATAAACTCACTGAAATATGAGGCGTTGCCTCGCTTTATTACCGACAATCAGACTTATAGGATATTAAAGTTATACAAGCATATAATTGGTCAATTAATACGCTACTGTAATAACATTCAATAAACTTATCTGAAGCCGGGTGCCTGTCTGACAAGTGTGCCAGACTGAATAACTCTCTTGTAGTGAGTTTAGGCACGATATTTTATTTCACAGCGTTGCTGTATGATGTACTAGTAGCGCTGCTACTTGATTTTATCTGCGTTGCAGAAGATAGTTGATGAAGATTAGGATTGAAGGAGGTGGAGACAAGTGTCACTGTGTGCTCCACTTCACTCTTATTTTACATAAATGTTCTAGGATTTTCCTTGTTGATATATTGTCCAGGTACTCCCCCAGTTCTAGAGAGTGTTCACTGGTGATAATGATATTAGATAAGGTCTCATTGAGCTGGTAATGTTGCTAAGGATCCGTCACGTGTTCACTCAGTTGTAAACAAACGCGCAGTGCCGCGGGGTGTGTCCTGGGCGCTTCTTGTTCCCGAGATCCCCCCCCCCTTTCCCTTGAGAGGGGTAACTTTCAATGAATATTGATTGATTATTTTTTCAGTCTAGACTTATGATTGAGATAAGATGTGATTATAATAAATTTGATATAGGATTTAAAGATTATAAGTAGTACTTGATAATACCATTGATTATTATTAAGGATTCAATTTTATCTCTACCGGATATTGCATCAGTGTTCCAGTAGCTTTTTAATTAACAAATCCTTCTAGAAGCTTCTGGATCCTTGAGAGATCATGCACAAAGTCACGTAGGCATCTATAGGGCCCTAGCGCACGTGATCATAGTGGCATTATCATCTAAGATCAAGCTATATAATGAATCTATTGTGATTCTGTTATGATTTTGATACGATTTTGATATGATATAGATATGATTTAGATATGATTTAGATATGATATAGATATGATACATTTCTTAGATGATTATTTGATATGGTGGGTAAAATTTCCCACATCTTCCAGAGGGCGAGAACTGGCACAGAGTCCTATACTAAGGACAGTAGTAACCATATGTATTTATTTACTCTCCATAGGATTGATAATACAAGTGCAAATTTTGCTTGCACTTTTGTGCGGCTGTCCGTTGTGGACGATTGTGTCTGTTAGGAGTCTGTGGGTCATGTGTAGTTAGAAGGTCTTGAGGTCTCTCAGGATCTAACTGCGGCTGGCTCACTGATTCCATGTGGATGAGTTTGTCCAATGTCTTCAGGGAAGTTGTTCCTTTAGACAGGATTTTGACTATTCTCAGAATCCCCTGGCTATCTGGATGGACTGAGACAACTTTACCTAATGGCCAGTCAGCCCTAGGGCCATTACTGTCTACCAAGACAATATCGCCAGGTTGGAGATTAGATATATTATGTGGGACATTGGCCCCATAGTGATGTTCTCGTAGAGATGTAAGATATTCTTTTGTCCAAACATCATTCCATTTTTGGATTACGCTGGACAGATGCTTATACAACTAAACCAACTCGCTCTGACCCACATATGAGGGATCTCTGATCTCATCATCCACTAGAGATGGTACTGGAGTCAGAAGTCTTCCATACATTAGGTGTGCAGGACTTAATGGCTCATGTTGAGTAGGATCATCAGACAAGTAAGTCAACGGTCGGTTATTCACCCTTGATTCTATTTCCGTGATTACTGTCTGGAGTTCTTGAAGATTGATTTTCTG
This sequence comes from Procambarus virginalis, assembly GCA_020271785.1. Lineage (NCBI taxonomy): Eukaryota > Metazoa > Arthropoda > Malacostraca > Decapoda > Cambaridae > Procambarus > Procambarus virginalis. Next base: position 140,701 of record WNGS01131499.1, read on the forward strand.
ATGGTGTAGAGATTTTCTCAAGGATCTTTTGACAGTTCCTATTAACCGTTCATAAAATCCTTCATGCCATGGGGCTCTCGGAGGATAAATTTCCATCTGCAATGACGCTGTTCCAGTGTGGAAGTAACTGCAGGATGAGAACAGATTTCCCGTAGACATGCNGGTAATGAGACCTCAAAGGTTGGGATAGGCAAATTGTATCTCATTTTGTGTATTTTCAGAAGTCTTCCCAACGAGTCACTAGGAGTATCTCCTTATGAGATGCTCTACGGACGTAAGTGCCGTACACCTCTCAAGGCTTTCAAGGATTCTCTACGTGATGACACCTTCAGTGAGCATCAGAGTGTGCCCAGTATCTCCAAAATCTCCGACACATTCTAGAGAGGGTCCATTCCTTTGCCAGCAACAACCTACAGAGAGCCCAGGAGAGGATGAAGACTCGTTACGACCGCACTGTAAAGTAAGGAAGTTTACACCAGGAGACTTAGTGCTTGCCTATTTCCCTATCCCAGGTTCTCCTTTACAGAACAGGTTCTCAGGACCCTACCGTGTTAAGGAGTGCCGGAACAACTTCAACTACGTTCTCGAGACCCGATAGGCGGCGGAAGACCCAGCTGTGCCACATTATTTACTCAAGCCCTACCATGGGGTTCCTCCCACTGTGTTAACCAATTTCACCTCATTTACAGGTCCATACAGCCACAGTGAGACCTTCCCTGCTTCTCCTTCCGAGAGCACTGACACTGAGACAGCGCTCTCTAACTCGGAAATCCTTACTAACCTTCAACATCATTTCAGGACGATAATAGTGCTCCACTAATCAAACTCGTCAGAGAATATCAAGAGTTGTTTCGAGATGACCCCCAAGAGTGTACTGTATCGGCACGACATCCAACTGCTACCTGACACCCAGCCGATTCGCCAACCATTCTACCGAATCAGCCCGAGCAAAACGGAAGTCATGCGGGCTGAGGTACAGTATCTCTTGGACCATGGACTGGCTACCCCCTGTGAGTCCCCCTGGGCCTCACCATGCATCCTGGTACCCAAACCTCACGGCAAAATCCGTCTGTGTACGGATTATAGGAAGTTGAACCAGGTCACAGTGAAGGACGCCTACCCAATACCCAGGGTAGACGACATTTTGGATGCCATTGGTAATGCCCGCTACCTGTCTCAGGTAGACCTACTAAAGGGCTACTACCAGGTGAGTTTAACGGAGCGAGCTAAGGTACTGTCCGCCTTTATAACCCCGTTTGGTCTCTACAGGTACCATCGCCTTCCCTTTGGACTCTGCAATGCCCCAGCCACCTTTCAGAGAGCTGTCAACCGCGTCATCCAGGGCTTGGAAAACACCTATGCCTATTTGGACGACATAGTAGTAGCATCCAACACCTGGAGCGAACACCTGCTCCAGCTACAACGATTGTTCTACAAGCTCCTGAAAGCCGGCCTCACCATCAATTTGGGCAAGTCCACCTTCGCGAAAGGTAAAGTGCGGTACCTGGGTCATGTTATAGGGAGTGGCAACCTGGCTCCGTTAAACATTCACATTCGAGCAATCCAACAGTATCCACAGCCTACTACCAGGAAGCAGCTCCTGCGCTTCTTGGTCTTGCTTCCTATTACCGTAGGTTTGTGAAGAATTTTAGCACTGTTGCAACCCATTAATCACCTTAACCAGTCCCAAGCAACGGTATAATTGGACCAGAGAGCAAACCGTTGCATTCGAACAACTCAAATTCCTCCTCTGTTCTAATCCCATTCTCGCCTCACCAGATATCAAGAAGCCTTTCATCCTCCATGTCGACGCCAGTGGTACCGGCATCGGAAGTGTCTTAATGCAGCAGCGAGGCGAGGAGGTTCTACCTGTCAGCTACTACAGTTGCAAGTTGAAGCCTCATCAGAAGAACTACAGTACTATAGAGAAGGAACTCCTGTCCATCGTCCTGAGCTTACAACACTTTGCACCATATCTGCACGGTGCTAGGTCCACTACCATCTATTCGGACCACAACCCTCTGAGATTTTTACATCAAGCCCAATTTAATAACCAACGTCTGCTGCGATGGGCTTTATATCTTCAAGGCTTCAACTTAAAGATCTGCTACATCAAGGGGCCTGATAACATCATCGCTGATGCCCTCTCCAGAGTGCATGAGGTAGAGGCAGCTCCACCTCCCACTCTACCTCCAGTGGACGTGATTCACCCGAAACGGCAGGCTTCGGGGAGAGTTGTGACGATAATCTCTTATCAGAGATTTAGCCTGCTATTTCTGCGAATCACGCCTGTCCTCATCAATATACAAGATACGTTTTGTAGTGGCTAAACGTACATATTAGCCACACGTACCAGCAACTCCCTCCTTCCCCCCCACTGCTGCACCTGGTCGACGCGCCGAACCCTTCAACGGCCTAACGAGCGACTTGCGGCCATCCAGCTTCCTCATTGGCCGCCAACCAACACTCCACTCCGGCTCCCCGCCAATCACAAGACCTCACCAGTTATTGTTGGAGTCCCTTGCGTTTCTGCCAGCCAGAATATTGTGTGCTCGCAAGCTGTGAACTCCTAAGTGACTCACTCTGTGTGGTCAAATAGAGGTTCATAGTTAGTGCATATATTCCAGCATTCATATTTTGCTTACTTTTGTATATCAATTCTCCTCCCCATTAACGTAATCTATTTTCATGTTTATATTGTTTATTATTTTTGCCAGTAAGCCAAGATTTTGCATTTATTTCAATTTGTGTTTTTATTGTTATTAAAATCCATATTTTTTATTATTGCTTTTAGTCTTTCCAACCTTACCACAGATTACCAAATCACGCAGTCATTCTTTTTTTTTCTCTTTTTTTTTCCTTTTTTTTTTTATATTATATGTGGCCCAGCACTGACACCTGCTAGTTGGAAGACTGCCGACCACCATTTCCAACTCGTTACCGTCACAATATATAAATATATATATATATATATATATATATATATAGATATATTATAGATATATATATATATATATATAGAGAGAGAGAGAGAGAGAGAGAGAGAGAGAGAGAGAGAGAGAGATAACAAACTTGTGCATTACATTTTTTGATGCAAACTAGCTTGAATGGATTCGAACCCAGACAGTCAGGAGCACCATGCAGCTTGGTGTACCTGGTACCTTAACCACTAGAACACACTGACTGTACAAAAATCTTGGTAGTTGTGAGACTATTTGAGCAAACCTAATAATCTGCGCTGAAAAACCTTAATATTAACCCAGTGTTCAAAAATAATAATACAGTAAAGTCCATGTTATTAAGAACTCGAAAAGGTGGGTGTACTACATCCCTTGCAATGATTGTGCATGTGTTTACATCGGTCAAACTGCCAAATCTCTTTCTTTACGTTTAAAACAACATTCATATGCTATTCGTACAGCCTAGCACTCCAGTGCATTGTGTTTACATTCCAGTTTATGTGATCATTCTATCGACTTGAAAGGGGCAAAGTGTTTTGTTAAAAGTAAAGGTTTTATTGAACGAAATGTGATTGAATCTGCCCTGATCAAATAATGTAACAACAACCTCAAAGTAAGCCCTGGTGTTTACAAATTAGATTCCCATATAAGCTTCAATATAGTGCGTCAATACAATATAGAATCCATTTCACTCCCCTGGTGGTCAGGTGACCTGCCCTGGCGGGTATAAGATCTGACTTACACGCCTTTTTCTTCAATCTGGAAATGTCCTGAAAAAAGGCGAATTGAGCCGAATATATATATATATATATATAAAAGTAAGATTAAACCTGATCCATCTAAACCCGATCCATCCCAAATGATCCGATGTTCCCATCACTGAAATATTAGACAAACAGTTAAAAACAAAATGAAAAAAAATGAAAAAATAATAAAATAAACTATACTAACGAAATGAACGGTATGTTAAACAACATAGCTCAATTCTAATACAATATCACACAAATTAAAGTAAAATGAAAATAAGCTGAAATCTATAAAAATTCAGTTCATCGATGAAATTGGAAACAATAAAATTTAATCATTACATATTTAGTGTAGTGTGTGTTGCTCTTTCATGCAACAGATGGCGCTGTTAAAAAAAATGTTTCACCTGTCACATGTGTGACACCTATATTTATACTCACGAAATGAACGATATGGTAAACATCACAGCTCAATTTAAACACAATGTCACACAAAATATTTAAATTAAAATGAAAATAAAACAAAATCTTTAAAAATTGAATTTGTCAGTGCAATCGGAAACAATGAAATGGAATCGTAGCATATTTAGTATTGCATGTGTTGCTCTTACGTGCACTAAATGGTGATGTTTCTTAAAAAAAAAAGTTTTTACCTGTCACAGGTAAAAACCTGTGCTACTTCGATAAAATTTTTTTTTATAAATATATTAGATACATCTGCATTTGTGAAGCTATCCTAAACTATATGAAGGGGAGTACAGTGTGTCAAAAAGCTAGCTACGTTGTACATTTTTAGTACAACGTAGCTAGCTGTTTGATACACTGTACTCCCTTTCATATAGTTTAGGATAGCTGCATAAATGCAGATGTACCTAATATATTAATTAATAAAAAAAATGTTATCGAAGTAGAATCAACGATGATTCAACGCCAATAACGATGATTCAACAGCAATAACGATGATTCAACGCCAATAACGATGATTCAACGCAATAACGCTGATTCGACAATAATAACGATGATTCAACGCCAATAATGATGATTCAATGCCAATATCGTTGATTCAATGCCAATAACGTTGATTCAATGCCAATGACATTGATTCAATTGCAGTGACGTTGATTCAATGCCAGTGACGTTGATTCAATGCCAATAACAATGATTCAAAGTCAGTAACGATGATTCAACGCCAATAACGCTGATTCAACAGTAATAACGATGATTCAATGCCAATAATGATGATTCAATGCCAATAACGTTGATTCAATGTCAATAACGATGATTCAGAGTCAATAACGATGATTCAAAGTCAATAACGATGATTTAAAGTTAATAATGATGATTCAATGCCAATAACGATGATTCAATGCCAATAACATGGACTCAATGCCAATAACGTTGATTCAACGCCAAAAAACGTTGATTCAATGCCAATAACGTTGATTCCACGGCAATAACGATGATTCCATGCCAATAACTATGATTCAACGCCAATAACGATGATACCCCTACACAGTTATACCCAAATAACTATGATACCATCACACAGGATGGTTAGTCATACAGAAACATGTGATCAGTAGTCTGCACTTGCAAACTCCGGGTGCATTATGAGGCTATCATCATTAACACAGGAGTGAATAACGTAGCAGTGATACTAAAAGTCCCCATCTCTCCATAAAAGTTGGTTAGTCATACAGGGCCATATGTTTAGTAGCCTGCACTGGCAACTTTTGGGTGCAATATAAGGATATTTTCAAGAACACGAGAGTGAATGAAGTAATTGCAAAGTTCTAGGTATGTCATGCTAACGGGTCTGAATGGTCCTACATCACTGGGCATTCGGTGATAGGAGTGTGGGAGATCATGCCTCAGTTCCTGCTCACAAAGTTTGCACTTGGAGTGCTCAGGATTGAGAGATCCGTCACCTGTAATCAGCTGCCTCAGGTAACGGTAACCCAACCTGATCCTGGCAACCACTGTGTCGCAGTCTGGTGGACGTTTTGTGCTGCCCATAAATATAGATCTCAGATCTGAACAAATCATCGCTTTTTATACTGGTGCATTCAGGTCCTACATAAAGCTATGATTTGTGTCATCTATAAAAAATAATCTACGGACAATCGCACCCAGGTTTCAGACTTCACAGGAGTTGTATATTTTCTCAAAAGAAGCGAATCCTACATCAAGATTGCAAGGGAGTCAACGCCATCAAGCGTATGACACTCGCCAAACAATCACAATCACATCACGGATTGTTGCATGGGGATAACGGAAGCCGTTTTTGCCTCCAACCTCAAACGCACATTTTCTTATAGATACAGATTAGTAATTGTTTTATTACAACTATTATTATTAATAGTTTTATTATTTGTAACAATAATGGTTTGCGAATTGGACATATGCATTTTTTTACCGTTTTTTAATTAATTTGTTGCGTATATCCAAGCAAGTATATTCCTAACTTTTGAAATGTGTGCAGTTGCTATCAATAAAAAATTGTTATTAAGTTAATTATTGCCAATTACTTATTGTCGATCTAATGAGTAGTTACATTACATAATACTGAAATACTGCTCCGTACTGCCCTAACCTCTCCTTGGGAAATTTTAGTTGCAATGTTGTTAGAACAAATTGTGTGTTGTTCTGCGGTTGAGACACTTCTTATATTCACGAGGGAGACACGGCTTCATGCAGCACACTGTATACTTTCCTGTACATGTTAAAGAACATGGACATAATGATCTACCTCGACGTGAAGAATTATAAGATTTCAACTGGCTGTTCTTGCCTTCCCTTCACGATATTTTCTGGTCAAGAACACCACATGAAAGATAAACAGCCCATACATGACTTTTTGTCGATAGTCAGAAAGAAATTATGGAGCTTACAGCGGTGGTAAGCACTCGGTATGGGTTCCTCTAACTTGGAGGATTCAGTACGGATTCTGGGAGCTTGGCGCCGAAACTCAACTCTGGTGTTATAGCTTCCCTTTAACATCATCCACACCCGCGACTCTCTGAGGACATTTGTAATATTGAGTAACGAAAATGGATGACCGAATAAGCCAATTTAAGTCCTTAAGTCAATTATTCATGATTTTTCACTTCCAGGACAGCATGCAGGCAATATTTTTGCTCCAGTGAGATTTTCACCTGGTCAGCAAATTAAGCTCATTAACGCTTTGAGTGCGTAAATGTTTTGCTTTGGATTGGTCACTTGTTGGTTGGGACTGTGCAAGTAGGAGTGGTGACAGGAGGAACAGAGTAACATTGGAATGAAGAGAAAGGTGAGATAAAGAAAATATACAGGTAAGACAAGGTGAGATAAAGTGGAGTAGGGAGGTGGAAGCCTCAGAGACAAAGCTAATATGATCTGAAAATTAATATATAATACAAGAATATGCCAGTGATCAGCATGTGTCGCCGCCTGACCAGATCACTTGACACCATGCTTCTGGCCTCCTGACCAAGTCAATTGACACCATGCTTGTGGCTTCCTGACCAGGTCTCTTGACACCATGTTTGTCGCCTCATGAGCAGGTCACTTGACACCATGCTTGTGGCCTCTTGACCAGGTCACTTGACACCATGCTTGTGGCCTCCTGACCAGATCACTTGACACCATGTTTATGTCCTCTTGACCAGGTCACTTGACACCATGTTTGTGGACTCCTAACCAGGTCTCTTGACACCATGTTTGTGGCCTCCTGACCAGGTCACTTGACACCATGTTTGTGGCTTTCTGACCAGGTCAATTGACACCATGTTTGTAACTTCCTGACCAGGTCAATTGACACCATGCTTGTGGCCGCCTGACCAGGTCACTTGACACCATGTTTGTGGCCTCCTGACGAGGTCTCTTGAAACCATGCTTGTGGCCTCCTGACCAGGTCACTTGATTTCATGCTTGTGGCCTCCTGACCAGGTCACTTGATACCATGCTTGTGGCCTCCTGACGAGATCATCTGACACAATGTTCGTGACCTCCTGACCAGATAACACGACACCATGTTTGTGTTCTCTAGAGCAGGTCACTTGACACCATGCTTGTGGTCTCTTGACCAGGTCACTTGACACCATGTTTGTGGCCTCCTGACCAGGTCACTTGACACCATGTTTGTGGCCTCCTGACCAGGTCTCTTGACACCATGTTTGTGGCTTCCTGACCAGGTCAATTGACACCATGTTTGTGGCCTCCTGAGCAGGTCACCTGACACCATGATTAGCCTTTTGACCAGGTCACTTGACACCATACTTGTGGCCTTCTGACCAGGTCAATTGACACCATGCTTATGGCCTCCTGAGCAGGTCACTTGACACCATGCTTGTGGTCTCTGACCAGGTCACTTGACACCATGTTTGTGGCCTCCTGACCAGGTCACTTGACACTATGCTTGTAGCCTCCTGACCAGGTCACTTGACACTATGTTTGTGACCTCCTTACCAGGTCTCTTGACACCATGTTCGTGGCCTCCTGACCAGATCACCCGACACCATGTTTGTGGCCTCCTGAGCAGGTCACTTGACACCATGTTCGTGGCCTCCTGACTAGATCACCGGACACCATGTTTGTTGCCTCCTGACCAGGTCACCCGTCACCATGTTTGTGGCCTCCTGACCAGGTCACTTGACACCGTGCTTGTGGACTCCTAACCAGGTCACTTGTCACTATGCTTGTGTCCTCCTGAGAAGGTCACTTGACACCATGATTTTGGCCTCTTGACCAGGTCATTGACACCATGTTTGTGGCCTCCTGACCAGGTCACTTGTCACTATGCTTGTGTCCTCCTGAGCAGGTCACTTGACACTATGATTTTGGCCTCTTGACCAGGTCATTGACACCATGCTTGTAGCCTCCTGACCAGGTCACTTGCCATCATGATTGTGGCCTCCTGACCAGGTCACATGACACCATGCTTGTGGCCTCTTGACCACGTCACTTGACACCATGCTTGTGGCCTCTTGACCAAGTCACTTGACACCATGCTTGTGGCCTGCTGATCAGGTCACATGAAGCCATGTTTGTGGCCTCCTGAGCAGGTCACATGACACCATGCTTGTGGCCTCTTGACCACGTCACTTGACACCATGCTTGTGGCCTCTTGACCAAGTCACCTGACACCATGCTTGTAGCCTCTTGACAAGGTCACTTGACACCATGTTTGTGGCCTCCTGACCAAGTCACTTGACACCTTGCTTGTAGCTTCCTGACCAGGTCGCTTGAAACGATGCTTGTAGGCCTCCTGACCAGGAACTTGACACCATGCTTGTGGCCTCTTGACCACGTCAATTGACACCATGTTTGTGGCCTCTTGACCAGGCCACTTCACACCATGCTTGAGGCCTCTTGACCTGGTTGCTTGACACCATGTTTGTGGCCTCCTGAGCAGGTCACTTGACACCATGCTTGTGGCCTCTTGACCAGGTCGCTTGACACCATGTTTGTGGCCTCCTGACCAGGTCACTTGACACCATGATTGTGGCCTCCTGACCAGGTCACTTGACACCATCTTTGTGGCCTCTTGACCAGGTCACTTGACACAATGTTTGTGGCCTCCTGAGCAGGTCTCTTGACACCATGTTTGTGGCCTCCTTACCAGGTCACTTGACACCATGTGTGTCGCTTCCTGACCAGCTCACTTGACACCATGCTTCTGGCCTCCTGACCAGGTCACTTGACACGATGTTTGTGGCTTTCTTACCAGGTCACTTGACACCATGCTCGTGGCCTCCTGACCAGATCACCCGACACCATATTTGTGTTCTCCTGAGCAGGTCACTTGACACCATGTTTGTGGCCTCCTGACCAGGTCATTTGACACCATGTTTGTGGCCTCCTGACCAGGTCACTTGACACCGTGCTTGTGGACTCCTAACCAGGTCACTTGTCACTATGCTTGTGTCCTCCTGAGCAGGTCACTTGACACCATGATTGTGGCCTCCTGACCAGGTCACCCGACACCATGTTTGTGGCCTCCTGACCAGGTCACATGACACCATGTTTGTGGCTTTCTGACCAGGTCACATGACACCATGTTTGTGGCTTTCTGACCAGGTCACATGACACCATGTTTGTGGCTTTCTGACCAGGTCACTTGACACCATGCTTGTGGCCTCCTGACCAGGTCACTTGGTACCATGCTTGTGGCCTACTGACCAGGTCACTTGGTACCATGCTTGTGGTCTCTTGACCAGGTCACTTGACACCATGTTTGTGTTCTCCTGAGCAGGTCACTTGACACCATGTTCGTGGCCTCTTAACTAGATGACCGGACACCATGTTTGTTGCCTCCTGAGCAGGTCACTTGACACCATGTTTGTGGCCTCCTGACCAGGTCACCCGACACCATGTTTGTTGCCACCTGACCAGGTCACCTGTCACCATGTTTGTGGCCTCCTAACCAGGTCATTTGACACCATGTTTGTGGCCTCCTGACCAGGTCACTTGACACCGTGCTTGTGTCCTCCTGAGCAGGTCACTTGACACCATGCTTTTGGCCTCCTGAGCAGATCATTTGACACCATGCTTGTGGCCCCTTGACCAGGTCACTTGACATCATGATTGTGGCCTCCTGACAAGGTCACCTGACACGATGTTTGTGGCCTCCTGACCTGGTCGCTTGACACCATGTTTTGTGGGAGAAACCTGCTGGGATTGATATAAGAGGAGACTACCAGGGACTTGTACTGAACTAAATTAAAATTTACTGTCTGTAAATTAATTCAACTAAAATCTCTAGCTAGGGTTGTAAATCCTAGCTCCTCTTTTCCTAATGGCAGATTGTGGGCTGTAAGGGGCAGGTGGGGTGAGGGAATTAGTTGATAGGTTGATTGAAGATCCACATCCACCTGCCAACAGGTATCTCACATCAGCTTGTATTTTATACAAGGATAAGATTTAATAAATTCAGTTATTTGACTGAACACTGGCTCTGTTTAAATCAGAGATTTAAACATACACAGTCTAGCCTAGCACCATAACTATTAACGGCCAATACACTTATACTATAAACAATACAAATAGTAAATTGTAAAAGTATGATAAATGACCTGAATGTAGTCTAAGTACTGTTACTAAGTACAAAATTATATTAAATTAAATGAACTTATATGATTACTTAAAAAATAACTAAGCAAGCAATTGTTAACTTAATTTATATATTCAAGTATATACAACATACTTATGTTCAATATATATGATTAAGTACAATCAGCTTGACTGAATCTCTTCCAACACTCTGGACACTCATGAGCTTTTGTTTATTTATTGTAACAACTTTTCTGACACAATGGACACTCATGAGTTCTAGAGCTTGGATAAGACTCAACTGCTGTTCTACGATATTAATAAACTCACTGAAATATGAGGCGTTGCCTCGCTTTATTACCGACAATCAGACTTATAGGATATTAAAGTTATACAAGCATATAATTGGTCAATTAATACGCTACTGTAATAACATTCAATAAACTTATCTGAAGCCGGGTGCCTGTCTGACAAGTGTGCCAGACTGAATAACTCTCTTGTAGTGAGTTTAGGCACGATATTTTATTTCACAGCGTTGCTGTATGATGTACTAGTAGCGCTGCTACTTGATTTTATCTGCGTTGCAGAAGATAGTTGGTGAAGATTAGGATTGAAGGAGGTGGAGACAAGTGTCACTGTGTGCTCCACTTCACTCTTATTTTACATAAATGTTCTAGGATTTTCCTTGTTGATATATTGTCCAGGTACTCCCCCAGTTCTAGAGAGTGTTCACTGGTGATAATGATATTAGATAAGGTCTCATTGAGCTGGTAATGTTGCTAAGGATCCGTCACGTGTTCACTCAGTTGTAAACAAACGCGCAGTGCCGCGGGGTGTGTCCTGGGCGCTTCTTGTTCCCGAGATTCCCCCCCCCCTTTCCCTTGAGAGGGGTAACTTTCAATGAATATTGATTGATTATTTTTTCAGTCTAGACTTATGATTGAGATAAGATGTGATTATAATAAAATTTGATATAGGATTTAAAGATTATAAGTAGTACTTGATAATACCATTGATTATTATTAAGGATTCAATTTTATCTCTACCGGATATTGCATCAGTGTTCCAGTAGCTTTTTAATTAACAAATCCTTCTAGAAGCTTCTGGATCCTTGAGAGATCATGCACAAAGTCACGTAGGCATCTATAGGGCCCTAGCGCACGTGATCATAGTGGCATTATCATCTAAGATCAAGCTATATAATGAATCTATTGTGATTCTGTTATGATTTTGATACGATTTTGATATGATATAGATATGATTTAGATATGATTTAGATATGATATAGATATGATACATTTCTTAGATGATTATTTGATATGGTGGGTAAAATTTCCCACATCTTCCAGAGGGCGAGAACTGGCACAGAGTCCTATACTAAGGACAGTAGTAACCATATGTATTTATTTACTCTCCATAGGATTGATAATACAAGTGCAAATTTTGCTTGCACTTTTGTGCGGCTGTCCGTTGTGGACGATTGTGTCTGTTAGGAGTCTGTGGGTCATGTGTAGTTAGAAGGTCTTGAGGTCTCTCAGGATCTAACTGCGGCTGGCTCACTGATTCCATGTGGATGAGTTTGTCCAATGTCTTCAGGGAAGTTGTTCCTTTAGACAGGATTTGACTATTCTCAGAATCCCCTGGCTATCTGGATGGACTGAGACAACTTTACCTAATGGCCAGTCAGCCCTAGGGCCATTACTGTCTACCAAGACAATATCGCCAGGTTGGAGATTAGATATATTATGTGGGACATTGGCCCCATAGTGATGTTCTCGTAGAGATGTAAGATATTCTTTTGTCCAAACATCATTCCATTTTTGGATTACGCTGGACAGATGCTTATACAACTAAACCAACTCGCTCTGACCCACATATGAGGGATCTCTGATCTCATCATCCACTAGAGATGGTACTGGAGTCAGAAGTCTTCCATACATTAGGTGTGCAGGACTTAATGGCTCATGTTGAGTAGGATCATCAGACAAGTAAGTCAACGGCCGGTTATTCACCCTTGATTCTATTTCCGTGATTACTGTCTGGAGTTCTTGAAGATTGATTTTCTGATGGTGTAGAGATTTTCTCAAGGATCTTTTGACAGTTCCTATTAACCGTTCATAAAATCCTTCATGCCATGGGGCTCTCGGAGGGATAAATTTCCATCTGCAATGACGCTGTTCCAGTGTGGAAGTAACTGCAGGATGGGAACAGATTTCCCGTAGACATGCTTCTCCAGCTACCAAGTTTGCTCCGTTATCTAAAATCATCAGCTTGGGGCATGATCGGCGTGCTGCGAATCTGCGGAAAGATTGTATAAATGATTGAGCAGTCATATCTGGTGTTACCTCTAAATGTACTGCCCTGGTGGTAGCACAGGTGAACAGACAGATGTATGCCTTGATAGGTTGCTTATCTGGAATCCCTGTTAGATATATTGCTCCTGTATAATCTACTCCGGTCGTTTCGAAAGGGTGTAGATGGACCACTCGTTCCTTTGGTAAGGGTGGTGGCCCTGGATAAGAGCAAGTTTTTGCATCGTACCTTCGGCATATCATGCAATTCTTCAAGATTGACTTGACTGACTGTCTTCCCTGAGGAATCCAGTACTGTTGTCTGATTTGTGTGAGTGTGTCTAACACTCCTCCATGTTTGATGATTTGTTGATGTGTATGTAACACAATCAACCTGGTGATCCAATGATTTTTTGGTAAAAGCCATGGATGCACAGTATCTAGATTGACATCTGCGTGTTTAAGTCTCCCTCCACAACGCAGAATGTTGTGATTTTCTTGGTCTATCCACAGACCGAGATTGTGTTTTAACTTATGCGGAAGATTTTCATAGTTATTCCCATAAGTTTCTCTCTGGGCTAGTCTTACCCAATAGATAAGTGCATCTGGAAAAGTGTATTTTATACCTTTTTTCCTGAGATATTGAATCACGTTCTGTGTTACATTGATTAATTTGATGAGGGAGGAGTAACGAGTACAATCCAAGACTGATATTTGAGCTTGCTGCCTGGTGGTAGTTATGGTTTGTGTCGTGATGACGTGTGGCTTTTGTTCAGGCCAACTACCATTCACTAACCATCGAGGCCCATGAAACCAAATATCTGCCTTTGCAAACTGTTTAAACGTCATACCTCTTGATAAAAGATCAGCTGGATTATCTTTTGTTGGTACATGCAACAATTGAAAGCCTGTGGAAATTTCTTTAATTTTCGAGACGCGATTTTTTACATAGGGAGTCGGACAGTTGTCGTTTCGTACCCATTGTAAGACAGCTTCATTGTCAGACCATATAATGACATCTTTGATGTTCATGGTAGACAAGACTTGTTTGATATGCACTGCTAAGCGTGTGCCAGTTAGCAATGCTGTTAGTTCCATCTGAGGCAAAGTCCTCTTTTTTTAATGGAGCGACTCTGGCCTTAGAGGTGATAAGATATGATTGATTAGAAGTCACTAAGTAAGCACAAGCTCAAAAAGCTTTGGCTGACGAGTCTGCGAATACATGTAGTGTTACTTCATCATTTTCCTCGACTATGTGTCTCGGAAAGATATCTTTCAACTAAAGTTTGTTCTTGAGCCACTTCCATCCAAGCTTTTTGTAACTGGAGTGGTAGTGGATCATCCAACCAACTTTAGTCTTCCAAGCTTCTTGCACCATAAACACCACTTGATAGTTAAAGGATTAGTAGACCAAGTGGGTCGAACACTTTGCTAACTTGTGAAAGCAAATCCCTTTTTGTAGCAATGCAATAATTTATTGGCACAGACTTGATCGATATTGTCGTGTCCGAGATTAGATCCCACTCCATACCTAACACCTTTTGTGATTCTGGTACGTGATATTCAGGGTAATCTCTTGCTATTTGACTATCAATGTTGCATTATTAGAGGCCCAAGATTGTAGTGGCTGTTGGCACCTTGTAGCTCCTTGTTGGCCTCTTGATAATTGTAACAGTTCAGTAGTACTGTTAACTGTCCCTTGAAAATTATCTACATATAGATTCTGATGATTTCAGCCTTATAGGGACTTGATGATTTCTCAGATGAGTATCTAGAGTTGCTTGCAACAGGAATGGACTTGATGTCGCGCCGAAAAGAACTGAGGAAAATCTGAAAGTCACTATAGGACTATTGATATCTTCTGGGTTCTCTACCATAGAAACTTAGTGAAGTCTCTATCTTCTTCCTGCAAGCCGACTCTTAGAAAGGCCTTACTTATATCTGCTGAATATGCATATTATTAAGTCTAAACTTCAACAGTATGTCATACAATTTCTGAGTTAGACTTGGACCTGTTTGCAAACAATCATTTAGACTGGTTCCTTGGGGTCCAGATTTAGAGCTACAGTTAAAAACTATCTGTAAAGGAGTTGTTTTTGATTCTCTCATTACAGCCATGTGTGGTAAAAAATGGCCTGTTTGCTATTGTCGTGTTTCACGACTTCAATGAATTTATTCTTTAATTGTTGAGCAATAATCTCATGATAGAGTTTTAAATGCTCAGGCCTTTTTCTTAGCTTTGCTAATTGAGATTTAAATTGACTATAAGCCATGTGATAATTGGTAGGTAAGGTTTATGGTTGATTTTCCATGGTAGCCTTACCCAGTACTGTCATCATGGTACTGTACAGTTTGTAAGTATGATTGTATGCACAGACATCATCAGGACTTGGTTGTTCAGGAATTATTCTATAGCATCAAGTTCCCACAATTGATGTACAGATTCCAATCCATCATCAATCATGTGGGGGGATTTTAAGTGGTGATTGTTCTTTGCCTAGTCAGGCCATGATTACAGTTTCTATATGATGTGATTTTTCAGGAGTGAAGGTTCAAGATCTAGTATAGGTCCTGTCAACAATATGCCTCCTGCTGATTTGAGTATTTCATACCATACATTCTTCTGACAGAATGAATCGATGATAGTAGTCAGCTCCAATCAGGATTCCGATATCTCCTATGTAATCAGAATCGAGCAGAGGATCTGCTAATTGGATTCCTTTTCTTTAGGAATTTAATTGTGGCTGCCAGACCAGTCACTTCCATTTCAGTAGGATTTTATCAACTACTATGGCTTCGACTGTCTTTGGGATGTACCTAGGCAGACAATGAGTTGTACTACCGGAAAGGTTCTACGACCTGAATTGGTAAAAAACCCTGATATGGATGTAGATACTTGCTTTGAAGATTTAGTTGTAAATCTTCTGCCATCTTTTACTGATAAAGGTTTTCTGTGAACCTTGATCAAAAAAAGCCTCTAGTTTGAATACAAATTCCTTGATTGCATAGTTCTAGCTGTGCAGTAGGCAAAGGCTGTGTGTAACAATTCTGTATCTAAAGCTTGACATTACTCATTACTGTACAGAATTGTATGCTGTTGTTGTATCATCTTTTGGCTTTGCCTGGATGCAGGTGATTATTGGAAGTCTGTGATCTGGATTGAGTGTTGATATCACCACAGAGTGCTGTGTGATGTACACTTTTATGACAATATGGCAGTTCTGCAATTGAGTGTTACACTCACTTTATCGTGCTTCCGTAGACAACGGATGCACCAGTTCAGAGATTTCAGTCGATTGATTCGACTGGCACGGTCTTCATAAACTGTGCATTGATAAATATTATGTGCTTCTTGACAGAATAAGCATCTTGGGGCACTTGCAGCTCTTTGTCTTATCTGTCTTGGGAGCTTGATTCCTACAGTTCTGTTAACTGTGGGGGATATAGCATAAGAGCCAACATTACTCTGTTTCCACTTTGCAGAAGAGGAGTTTTGTTGCTTTGATTTTTGACTGCCAGTTTGGACATTTTTGTTTTTGTCCGTGGATTCACTTTTAGTGATTTTTCTTGTGATCTAAGTTTTCCTCGGCTTCGTAATCTTTGTACGTAAGCTCGAAGTCCATCAAAGATTTGGCTTGTGATAAGATGTTGGTGTTATAATGGGTGCATAGGCTGTCTATGACCTCATTAGGAAGTTTCTTTGAATGATTAACTTTGTAAGCCACTCTGCATTTGCTACAGGTACTTTTGTACTGAGGGCTTTGATGATTGATTCTATAGACAATCGAAATGATTGTAGTGATTCATAACTTTTATTGGAGAGGGTAAATCAATAATTTGTATGAGAGAAGGGCAATTGCAGTCTCTTATCACTGTAGTTATCTTGAACACTGTAAGGCATGGTGTAATCATCATCTGTTAATGNTATTACGCACACGCCGCGAATAACCCGGAAAGTGCAAAAACAAAATAGCAAAACATCACCTCGACAACCAGGACCACAGAACCCCTCCAGGACATCCCGAAACCAGTCCACCAAACCCCGCAACCGGCCACAAAAATAAAACACATGCACCTGCGACATCACATAACCCACAATGCACACACGCCTCAGAAGCACGCAGACCCAACATACACACACCGCTCATTCGTCGCCACGACAGATGCAAACACCGGAACAACAATTCACGCTTCTGGGTCGCCTAAAACCCGGGCCCTAAAAGAGACCAGATAGCACCCCAATCCCAACCGGGAACAACCCTCTACCCGCGGCCGCACCCGGGGCAACAACACCTCATACACAGCCTTGCAAGAAAATGACAGGAAACCAGGAAACGGCAGAGCTCCCGAGAATCCCCCACCGCCCAAGAAAAAACAGGGGGGTATAGATAAGCCACCTCCCAGAAACCCCCAAATCAACCAAATACTAAAACGATCGAACAGAAAACACACCCAGCAGTATTCAAACACCACCGCCGAGTACCAGCCCCTGATACAACGAGACCCAGAAAAGGGCCCGGGCCTTCGTGAAAACGTCAGGAATGCCAACACCCCCCTCACGCAGCCCGAACACCAACGTCGAACGGCGCACCGGTTGGTACCGCCCACACCACACATACTTGAAAACACCGCTCCAAAAGCAAGGCTTTACGACGATCCAAAGGAAAACACCGAGCCAGAAACCAGACCCTCGACAACACCTTGCATGTAACCAGCAAGCCGCGCTGATATATGGTCAGAGGACGACGCGACAGAAGGCCAACCGCAACCCCAACCGAACGGGAAACAACATCCCAATTCCAGTCCAAAGACCTGTCATAGGAGGCAAACCAAGTAACCCCGAGAACGCGCAGCGAGGAGACCACCGGAAACCACGACCTATCCCACACCAGGCGGAAGGCCCACGCACCGATCCCCATCAAACCCGACTTCGCGCGATTGAGCACAGCCCCCGTGGCTGACTCAAAACGGAGAAGAACATCCTGCACAGCTAACACCGAACCCTCCGAAGCTACAAAAAGCACTGTCATCAGCATATCCGCAAATGGGAAGCCGAAACCCGGACGGCAGGCAAGGAGGCACAATCAAGGGGCACGCCTTCACTGCCCTGAAGAGAGGTTCCTGAAAAAGCACATAGAGCAACATTGACATCGGACACCCCTGACGAACCGAACGACAAATCCTGAAAAAAGAACTGAAAAACCCATTCACACACACTCGACTGCGACTCCGGACATACAACAAACGGACCCACCCGATAAACACCCCGGAAACCCAAGTCTTTCCATAGCACGGAAAACAAACTCCAACGACACCCGATCGAAAGCCTTGGACCAGTCCAAGCAGATCATAGCCGCCGAAAGCCGATACTCGGACGCATAAAGAAGCACGTCCCGAAACAAAGCATTGCAATGCGTCAGGGCACGGCCAGGCACACCGCAAAATTGCTCAACCGAGACCACCGACGCAACGACACCCCGACAGCGACGCGCCAAAACCTTGGAAAAAATCTTGTAATCAACATTCAATAACGTAATCGGCCTCCAATTCGCAAATAAACTCAAGTCGCCCGGCTTCGGAAGCAGCCGCACGATCCCGTCACAAAAAGAGTCCGGGAGAGCACCCAAACGCAAACACGCACGCACCACCTCCAAGACCACCTCCCCTAACACATCCCAAAAAGTGCGGTAAAATTCAATGGGCAGGCCATCCGCACCCGGCACTTTCCCGGAAGTAAACGACCAAACCACCTCCCGGAGCTCCAGCATGGAGATATCCTGCACCAACGCAGCACACTCCGTCGTCGACAAACCGGGAGAGCACGCGTCCAAAAAGGAACCCGCAAGTCCACCATCCTCACTCACCACACCATAGAGAGTCTCCAACTCCTGCCTCGCGTATCGCAAAACACCAGATGTGCTAGAAAGCACAGTGCCATCGGAACGCCGTAGTCCCTTAAGAAGAACGGAACTCCGAGCAGCCTTCTCCCTCTCCAAAAGAAAGGGGGAGATCCTCTCCCCATCCACTCGCTCAGCCACACGCGCACGCACCCGAACCCCGTCAGCCAACACCGCACGCAAATCACAAATACGCTCCTTACACTCAGCAATCTCACTAAAACAGTCAATCCCAACATTTAAACGCGCATATAAAAACGACAAACGCGCCTGAAACAACCGCAGAAGACCAAACCTCCCAGCAGCCTCCCGCTTCGCAACAACCCTAAAAAATCCCCGACACTCCACCTTACACCATTCCCACCAAACAAACAAAGAAGAGAATTCATTTCTCCGAGCAACGATACCGACCCACCAGGCCCGAAACTGCGCACAAATGCGCGGACACCGCAACAACCTACAATTTAATTTCCACCACCCAGGCCCCACCCGCACCTGACTCCGGACACCCACCCGGACAACCACCAAACAATGATCCGAAAAGGCTACCGGGACCGTCCGAAAATCAAAGACCGAACACTCCCCACCAGAGACATAAAACCGATCCAAACGAGAGCTCGCCCCGCGCGCAGCGAAGGTATAATCCAACGAACCCCCACACAACACAGCCGCATCCCGAAGCCCACACGCACGCAAAACTTCAATCAAAGCGGCCGACACATGCCGAGGGTGCTGACTAGAGCAATCCCGCACACACGTAACACAATTAAAATCGCCCCAAAAATTAAATCCCTCGTATCATGCCGCAGGTACGGTAAAAGCCCTTCCCGAAAAAACAACTCCCGTTCCTGACGATGCACCACCCCAGAAGGGGCGTACACCGTCAGGAACGGAATCTCAACCCCTAAAAACTCCGCCCGCACAAACAACACCCGCCCGTCTTCATCCATTTCCGTGTGAAGCACGGAAAAGGACGCCCTCCGCGAAAATAACATCAGCGTCCCCCCAAAGGATGTCCTTGGCGGGTTCAAAATAACAATAAACTCAGCACACAAAACCTGCAATACAGACACATCCTTAACATTGTGCTCTTGGATAAGAGCCACATCCACACGCTGCTCCCGAAGCACATCCAAAAGGCCCAACTGAACCGCCAAAGCATTCAACCCACGAACATTAATAGAGGCGCAAACAATAGCAGGCGCCATCGAGAACAATCAAATACCTACAGCACCTTCAAACACCTCGGTAGGCACAGAGCCACCCCCAGCAGAGACGGTGTCAGCCACCCGAGGGCCAACCCGCTGGAGCTCGTCCACCGGTGAGAACCCCCGGACGCCGGACGACTGATCCCGCACAAGGCGAACAGTGCCGACATCACACAGCGAGGCACGACGAGACCCCACCGTCACAGTCCACGTATCCTCGGCATCCACCCTCGAGGAGAGCACCTCGCCGCCATCCGGAACCGCATCACACCCGGAATCCATTTCGGACTCAGGGGAATTAGGAGGAGGCGGGGGGGGGGGGGGGGCATCCGGGGCACAGCTCCACTCAGCGTCAACCCTTTTACCAGGGGTTCCCCACTGCTAGAACGCCCATCCGCATCACGCTTCCGGCGAGGTGCAACGTAGGCCAAACCTCCACCAGCAATCACACAGGAGGGGGGGGCAGAAACCGGGCCATCACAGCACTCAACAGGAACATGCGCCGCATCGACGACACAGTCGGCACCCGCACTTCGCGCAGCGCCCACACCAGAAGACACCGAGAAGTCACCGCCAATACCAGGCTCATCACCCAACTCGCCACAGGGAAGAGGATGCACCTCCACCTCCACAGCACGTAGAAGACCAGAACCAGAAGCATCCATGTAGTCCATCACAGCTGGCACAGGGACACCACAGGTGCAGACAACACAGGAGCCACAGCCGACTCAGGCTCACCATCAGGCACCACCGCTGCAGGCCCACCACCAGGCACAGGAGTCGCAGGAACACCACCAGGCACACCAGACATAGGTGCGCCACCAGGCACAATAGTCGCAGGGGCTCCAACATGCAGAAGCTCCCCAGGCACACCAACCGGCACAACCGCCAGAGGCATCCCACCGGGCACCACACCCTCGGGCACCACATCAGCAGGGGCCTCACGAGGCGCACCCGCACTCCCAGGACCTGCCAGGGTGGCAACGGGGCCATGGAGGGGTGGGAAATCCCCCCCCAATGAAGACCGAAGTGGTCCGCAAACGAGGAGAATCACACCGGCAGCGTCATGCCCCTCCTCCCCGCAACAGAAGCACGTGCGGGCCTGTCCAGGGTAAAAAACGCGGAGAGGGAACCCACAGAACAGCACCTTGGATGGTATAGGCCCCGTTAGACGCATATGCAGCGTCCTAGATCCCAGGCGGAGGCCCTGCACTGAACACATTAAACCGGTGCCACAGTACTGACCCAAACCGCGTGAATACAGCAGTAAGCTCCTCCACCGGAAGCGCCACAGGCACACCGTGCACGCTGACATAAGTCAGAGGCCCCCACGGATCCGACACCGTCACGGAACAAGCCACCTGAGGAATGGAAGTCGGCCGCTCACACCAACGCGCCACAAAACACTCATAGTCACTTGCAGAGGCGAAAGTTACTGCCACACGAGTGGGAGAGAACCTCTCCAACCCAACTAGTCCATGGACGTCCACACCCAGAACGTCCAATAGCGCAGATGCCACACCGTCCCAGTCTACAGGGCTCGAGAAATCTAACCGGGCGGTATTAGACCGGCGGAAGCGACCCCCTCCTGCCGCCGCCATATTGCTGACCCCGCCCGGGTCAGCTGACGCCCCACACCACACCACCACCTCCAGACAGCGCTGAGCAACAACTGACGGCTCACCCCAAAACAACAGGAGCGGTCAGTTGACACGTCTGCACCGCACGGCAGCGCAGGCGAGACTCTCCAAGGTGAGTCAACTAGATGTTATCAGCCAGAGCACAAGATATATTCTGATGGTGGTACTGCCAGTCGACCCCGACGTTGCCTTGGTGTGGAACGTGGTTGGTGCAGGGCTGGAGTGGTGTGTTCTCTAACGGCCAATGAGAATGCAGGAAGGCCGGCAACTCGATAGTTAGAGACTGCAGCAGTTGAAGGGTCGGCGCGGAGACCAGGTGTGCAGGAGTGGGGGAGGGGGGTTGCAGGTGCGTGTGGTCTTGATATACGTTTAAGCTACTGTAAAACGTATCTTGAATGTTGCGTGGAACGTGATGATAATAGGAAGAGCAGGCTCAATTTCTGGGAAGAGATTATCGTCACACAGTATATACTCGAATGCTCTAATCTTTCTAACAAACGTATCCTAACATAAGCTTACCCTTCCATTTCTCTTTCTTTCTCTTTCCTTTTCTATCTCTCCTCTCTCTTTTTACTTGTTCATTGTCTTCTCTTACGTTCCCTTGCTATCCTCTTCTTATTCCTATTACTATCTCCTTTTCATTCGGTGGTTATAATAGGAGCTGCCTCGTATGGGACAATAGACCCTTTGCAGTTCTTATTTCTACTACTATCCCTTCTACTACACGTTACTTTGCTCCTCACCTATCTCTTGCCTATTTATTGCCTGCATCTACTTCCTCAACCAAGACATTGCAGTAGCCATACACAGACTCAGACTTGGTTACAAGTGCTGCTGGGAGGTAATGAACCCAATAGTTAAAGAGTGTCACATATGTGAAACTGAAGCAGAGGCGCCACTATTGCACTACTTACTGGAATGTGAAGCTACTGAAGCCCTGCGCATCAAACTCAACATTAATCCAACGACAGCAGCTGCATTAGATGCACATTCCACCGCGACTACAATGATTAGAAAAGCTGTTGAGGAATGGGACTCATTAGTGAGCATTCTGCATCTACATCCGCCACCAAGATAAAGTTAATAAAACAGGATTAAAACCAGTGCACTAAAACAGAAGCACTAAATAAGCAGGGAAAAAGGAGAAATCCCCTCCTCCATTTTAAACTTAGACCCAAATATCACAGGAAAAAGGTTATCATGTATAACCAAACTCAATTACGGGCTCACCATAGCTCGTGTTACACGGACACTTCGTCCTGAGTAGGTAAATCTTTAACAACATTCCTCAACCACCAGTGTTCAGTGTTCAGTGTGAGCGGTCAGTGTCAGTGTTTAGTGTCGGATAGTTGATGAGTGTAGCAGTACACAGTTACAGTCACTCCCTCAGTTACTCTTTTAGTACAATGTAACCATGTCTCCCCAGGATATGACTTTCCTAACCATCCTTCTTGAATGGTTAACGTCAGAAGGAGACAGTGATCGAGTAGCAAGACCAAGGAAAATTGCTGAAGACGACCCAACCCTAATGGAACCACTGTGGCAACTTCATCCGGCCCTGGGGATTTGTTTGGTTTGAGTTTTACTATTTGTTTAATTACATCCTCCCTGGTAAATGCTAAACTAGTCAACCTATCCTCGTCCCCACCCACATAGACTTGTTCGGCTGAAGGCATATTGTTAAGTTCCTCTTTAGTAAATACAGATATAAAATATTTATTAAAAATACTACTCATCTCTTCATCACTATCTGTTATTTGACCTGTCTTAGTTTTTAATGGACCTATCCTTTCCCTAATATTTGTCCGGAATAACTGGAAAAACCCTTAGGATTTGTCTTCGCTTGCTTTGCTATGCGAACTTCATAGTTTCTTTTTGCTTGCCTTATCACTTTCTTAGTATTTCTAACCAGTTGTACGAAGGGTTGTTGATTTGTGGAACCAATTGCCGCGTAACGTGGTGGAGGTGGGGTCCCTCGATTGTTTCAAGTGTCGGTTGGACATGTATATGAGTGGGATTGGGTGGTTATAAATAGAAGCTGCCTCGTATGGGATAATACGCCTTCTGCAGTTACCTTTGTTCTTATGTTCTTTAAGCACCCTGGCAAACACTTCATCCGGACCTGGGATTTGTTTGGATTGAGTTTTACTATTTGTTTAATAATATCATCCTTGGTAACTGTTAGACTAGTCAACCTGTCCTCGTCCTCACCCGCATAAACTTGTTTCGCTGAAGGCATAGAGTTAAGTTCTTCTTTATTAAATAGCTAAATCTGAAACAACAACAGCAACTTCCTCATCACAATCGACTTGAGAATAGTCCAGGACGGACCGAAACGTCGTCGTCCATTCACCTTCTAGTGTGTGGTCTGGTCAACATACTTTAGGGTTCCTCTTGAACCCTCTCAGGCTCGTGGGGTGGGCGACTAAGCCCCTGAGTCAGACTGTATTGGAAGACCGGGCTCTGTAGCCCCCACTGCGTTGGGCCCCGGCCTTGCTCCTCCTTTGACCCTCCTGATTCAACCCATTCACGCACTTGCTTATAGTCAATAATGGCTTATTTAATAAGTGCATATGTGACATACTAATTGATTGTAAATATTTTAGTTTACCTTGAAAAGCTTCATAGAAAACACCGATCTCACCTAACCTTCTTAGTATGTTAAGATAAGCATCTTAATGCTTCTTAATTACAATTATTACTTAACCTATACCGTTGATATGTTAAGTAATAATTGTAAATAAGAAGCAATAAGATGCTTATCTTAACATACTAAGAAGGTTAGGTGAGGTCGACGTTTTCTATGAAGCTTTTCAAGGTAAACTAAAATATTCACAACCAATTAGTATGTCACATATGCACTTATTAATTAAGCCAATATTGACTGTAAGCAATTGCGAGAACGGGTTGCCTGACTACTCCCCCTTCCTCCTCTGTGGTTGGGTCGCACCACAAGCCCCCAGTGGTGACCATCTCGTCCCCTGGCACGGCTCAGTCTGTCGTGACTAGTAGTAGGCATCCATCAATCTCAGGAGACTATGGAGTTGCGCTCTGGTCGTCGGTCTGGAGTGGCCTCACCAGGGCGCAACTGTGCCTTTTAACCCCTCTCTCTCTGGGGGTTCTCAACGCCGTCTGTGCCACGGCCGCACTCGCTCAATTCCTTCTTGTACTGATGCGTATCAAGTTTTGTTTGGTCCCGCTTCGTGGGGCAAATACTCGGATCTCCTCCCTCTTCATTCTGTGCCTCCTGACGATTTCTCCTCCATAAGCATATTGTTGATTCCGTAGATGCCTCTGTTACCTTCAACCCCATCTGTCTTGGTACACGTGTTGTTGCTGGTCCTTCTCAGGATGCAGCCTCCTGCTTGGTTGCCTTATCCTGCCTTGGCGAGACCCCTGTTCGGGTCTCCAAGAACGCTCGGTTGAATGCCAGTGTTGGCACTATTCTCCTCCCGCCCCATGTCGCAACCGGTGTTCGGAATCTGCAGGACTGCCACGATGATATTCGGCATATCCTCGAAGCCCGTGTCTGTCCTCCAGGTAGACACGTTTCCTCGTCCCCCTCATGGTCGTCGCCATCAGCCCCTTCGGGTTGTGAAGGGTCTTACCTTTGATGGTAAGACCCTTCTGCCCTCTGTCATTCTTGCTGGTGCCAGGTGCCCTGTCCAGGAGTACATTCCCTCTTCTCGTCTCTTTAATAGGTGCTAGAGGTTTGGGCATGGAGTCCTCCGCTGCTCCAGTACTGTCTCTCTCTGTCCTGTCTGTGGGGTAGAGGGCCACTTTAAGTCGGAGTGCACTTCTCCCCAGGCTCGCTGCCTCAATTGCGGTGAGGCCCACCCTGCCTTCTCCCACGCATGTGTACATTACAAGCTTGAGGCGGCCGTCCTCAACTTGATGCACCGGGAACGTTTATCTTTTCCTGAGGTGAGGCGCCAAGTTCGCCTTCTCCCTCCTTACGCTAACATCTCTTATGCTCGCATGTTGCGCTGTTCCTCTCCTCGTCCTTCCCGCCTTCCTCCATCTCACAACCGTTTCCGGGCCTTAGACCCAGGCACGCCCACCGCCGCCACCTCTGTTCCTATGCGTTCTGTCCCGAAGGATCCCCCTCATAGCTCTCTCTCTGGGGTTCCCTTTCTTTCTACCCAGTTTGTCGTGTCTTCTGTGTCTTCTTCCTCGTCCCCCTCCGATGCTCCTTCTCGTCCTTCTCCTCAGTTTATTGGCTCTCCATGCCACCTGTCGGTGCGACCTGATGTCCATCACTCACCCAACGGCCATCGTGTCTGCTCTCGTTCTGCTTCTCCTGTTGAGACGCTAGAATCTGCTGCCCAGTACGTTGTTGCTGGGACACCTGTCTCTTTGTGTCAGAAGCGGAAGCCTAGCTCCTCTCCCTCCTCCTCCCCGGCAGGTAAGAAGGCTTCGCTTTCTTCCTCGCTCCCTACTTCTTCCCCTCCCGTTTTGGTGGTTGCGCCTCCTGTTCCTGCTATGGAGGTTTCTTTGGCCCCCGCTTCCCTCTCGGTTGCTGCCCTTGCTGAGGTGCGCTCCCCTCTTTCTGCTCCTCCCCTCCTGCTGCTGTCCTTGACTGCTCCTCTCGGTTGTCTCCTTCTCCTCCTCCTCCGGATCCCGCCCGTCCACTTGTGGTCTGTTCTCCCGTTTCC
Organism: Procambarus virginalis; assembly: GCA_020271785.1. Taxonomy (NCBI): domain Eukaryota; kingdom Metazoa; phylum Arthropoda; class Malacostraca; order Decapoda; family Cambaridae; genus Procambarus; species Procambarus virginalis. The sequence continues at coordinate 167,127 of WNGS01131499.1, forward strand.
TTCCCTCCGTCTTTGCTCAGTTTACCCATGCCCCCTAACCTTGACTTTGCTGACCCTGATCCCGACCCTGATCTTCTTTTACATGCTATGTTCCTCTTTCACCTTTGTTTTTTCCTTGTTCTCTGTTGCTGTCCTTTCTCTTCCTGTCGATGTTTATTCTTCAATGGAACATTCGTAATTATTACACCAATTTCCTTGAACTCCAATTTCTGCTTTCACGATTTTCGCCCCTTTGTGTCTGTCTCCAGGAGCCGATGCTTAGTGCTCGTCCTGGTCTCTTTCGTGGCTATTCCTTTTTCTCCCCCCCCCCCTCTGGCTCTTGCTGAGGCTTCTAACTCTTCTGCTCTTTTGATTCGCTCTGATGTTCCTTTTGTCCCCATACTTTTTCCTTCGCCTCTCCATTGTTCTGCTGCTTGTATCTTTGTGAGGAAATGGTCCACAGTTTGTTCCATTTATCTCCCCCCCCGAGTGTCCCGCTTTCTCTTCCTGATCTTAAATACCTACTGGACTCCTTGCCGGAGCCTGTACCCTTCTAGGTGATTTCAATTGTCGACATACCCTTTGGGGTGATGTTCTGATAAACATCCGAGATCGTCTTCTTGAACCGTTCATCCTCTCTTCTTCCCTGTTTCCTCTGAATTCTGGTGAGCGCACTCATTTGGACTCTCGGACTCGCTCCCTTTCCTGTTTTGATCTTTCTCTTTGTCAGTCTTTTTTACTTTGATTTCGAGAGGAGGGTTCTTGATGACCTCCAGGCAGTGACCATTTTCCCATCCTTGTTTCCTTTTTCTCTTTTCACCCTCCCCTCTCCTTCCCTAGGTGGCGGTTTGCCGAGGCTGACTGGCCCCTCTTTATCATCGGTGCTACCATCTCTGACCTTTCTATTCTGCCTCTCCCTCACGCCCTCCTCTTTTACGATACCGTCTTCGACGCTGCCCTCTGCTCTATTCCTCGCTCTTCCTCTCGGGGAACGCGGAAGTGCGTTCCCTGGTGGAATTTGGACTGTGCTCGGGATGTCCGCTGTAAGCGTGCAGTCTGGAAGAGACATCGTTGCCGGCAGACGCTTGATTCTTTTCTTTTGTTTCGGAAGGCAAGTGTGGTGGACCGTAGGACCATCCATACTGCTAAACGTGCATGTTGGATGTCTTATGTCTCCACCATCACGTCCGACACTCCTCTCCCACTGATCTGGAAGCATATCCGAAAGATAGCGGGTATGTTCGTTCCCAATGTCTCCCCAGTCCTTCACCTTGGTTGAACTCTTATGGCGGACCCCTTTGCAGGTCTCGACTGAATTGGGTTCCCACTTTTCGTCTGTTAGCTCTGGTTCTCATCTCCACCATTCCTTCCTTCTTCGTAAGCCTCTTCTTGAATGTCATCCTTTGGATTTCTGTACCCATCTCAACCTTCCCTATAACGTTCCCTTCTCTCTCTCTGAGCTCCAGTCTGCCCTGGCCCTCTGCGGTTCTTCGGCGGCAGGCTCTGATGGCATTCATTATGAGATGCTTCTCCGTGCTCGTCTTAGTATTTACTGGCTCTGTTTAATTGGGTCTGCGAGTCGTCGTCAGTCCCTGAGGACTGGCTCGATGCTGTTGTCCTCCCTGTTCGGAAACCAGGGTCTCTCGGGTCTTCCTCTAAGGACTTTCGCCCTATTGCCCTCACGAGTTGTGTCTGCAAGCTCTTTGATCGTATGGTTAACGTTCGTCTGATGTGGTTCTTAGAGCACTATCACCTCATTTACCCTTCTTAATTTGGTTTTCGCAAATGCCGCAGCACAACACATGTCCTGTGAACTTGGAGGTCTATATTCGTACTGCTTTTGCTGCGAAGACCTCCGTTGTTGCCGTCCATTTTGACCTGGAAAAGTCTTACGACACTACCTGGCGGTATCATATTCTGTACCAACTTCATTCTTTTGGCCTCGTGGCAACCTCTCTCTTCCTCCAATTTCCTCTCTCGTCGTTCCTTTCGAGTGAGGCTCGGTACCACTTTCACTGCCCCCTTTCGCAATATGGAGGGTGTGTTCTGAGCACTACTCTTTTTCTTATTGCTCTCAATGGCTTCTTCTCCTCCCTTCCTTCTGGCGTCTTCTCCGCTTTCTATGTAGACAATCTTACCCTTTGCTGTCGGGGTGATGATTCGCCTCTCCTTCAACGGCGGCTTCAACTTGCGATTGATGCCATGTCGTCTTGGGCCACCGATCATGGCTTCNATATATATATATATATATATATATATAATATATATACATACATATATATATATTTATGCGGAAAAACCACAAAGAATTGGAGAAAAGGGGGGGTGAACGTTTCGGCTTGTTAAGGTCGTTTGTCACACCAGACTGATGACTGAGACAGAGAGAGAGGATACAGGTCAGCACCTAGACCTGACCAACCCATCCCTAGGAAAGGATTACCAGAAACAGGAAAGATCAAAGGATTAAGCGTCAGAGAATTAAGGATGAAAGTTAAGGAAAAGCCTCATGAACACACAATAATGAATATACAATTGTAATGAGACATTGTATGCCTCAATTTCAGAGTTTTTTCTTAAACTGTTGTGTAATATTGTACTTAAACTGGTTCAAGTTTATACATACCAGTACTAACATTGAGAAGATTTGGACATTGACTAATTAGCGCAGATTCGATTAAATTCCGTTCCACAAACGGAATTTACCAGAAACTTTTTTTTTTCCTCTCTTTTACTCTGTTGGTAATCTTGGACATGGTATTTATCAAATCACCTCATTCTTTGAAGCACACGTGAGAAACACAAATGCGAACAAGCCTGAATGGTCCCCAGAACTATATGCAACTCAATATATTGCATATAGTCCTGGGATCATTCAGGTGTTTGCATTTGTGTTCCACACGTGTGCCTCAAAGAATGAGGTAATTGATAAAATACCATGCCCAAGATTACCACCAGTGTCGGCGGGGGATGGAAATAGCCTTGGCTACCATCCTCTTTTGTCTGGTCGTTTGGTCGAACGGTTAAGGGATCCTGTACGCCAGCAGAGTGCTCCTGGCAGTATGGGTTCGAGTCGAAGAAGAAGTAAATAGTGTTCAGAGAAAAATTGTGGATTCTCACTGAATACTTTAATCTTTTCCTCTCCTACTACCCCTATTATTTTTTTAATATTTTTTATTTGATTTTATTGCAGTGCTACAGTTTACAGAAAACACACACTTATATAACAATATAGCAATCAGTGTTCGAAGACCTCGTCCAGCTCTTCAGGGGTCGGGTGCGTACCCAAGATACAGCACGCATTTCCCCTCTGAACAGCGACACTCAGGCGCTGGAACATGAAACTGGCCGCTCTTGGGTCTCTAGTCTTCCCAATGAGTTCCTCGCCCACCTCCTTCAGGAACTTAAGGCACATTTACCCCAGGCGCCCAGAGTCTCAGAGCCTATCGGCACGAACCTGTAACAACGTTCTAGGTCCCTGTACTTGTTAGTTTCCTGGGTCTCCCTGAAGGTGGCCGCCCCGCCTCCCTCAGCTGTGCTGTAAGGTAGATAGGTATCGGCCAATGTAGATGCACACGTGTAGTCCCACGACCTGCTTACCTTCCCTTCCTCCACGCTGCAGGGTGACTCCATCTGGGCGTTTTTGGCTGTTGTCAGGTCACACACTGGGGTTCCCTTTGTGCTGGACACCCAGCTGTAGCCAAACTTCTCTTGATGATGTCATTGACTGCTTCGTGTCTGGCAATCTTTCCTGTGTCTGTGTCTTACGACAGATGAGACCATGGCTGCCGTATTGGTCTGCCCGTGCATGGCCGCAAATACACCGGTGCTCGGTGGAGATAGGGGCGGCAAGGCGCAGGGCAACACCAATACTTAGGGTCCGATGGTCCAGGCGGGTGCCCAAGGCGGAATTAGGGACTGCCAACAGGAAGTCCCCCGCATGGGGCGCTTGCACAGCTAGAAGACGCGCTTTGTCCTTCCTGGAAGCTGCCTCCAGCAATGATGTGGCGATGTTTCCACTATGGGGCTATCCCATTTGGACTGTTTGCAGTCATTTGGAAAAGTTGGTCGAGGGTGAGAGTTGACAAGAGTGTCCCACTGACCGGCTCCTTCCGCGAATTTGGGATCATGAATCCCAATGGAGTCTCTTAGGTATTCCGGTAGTATTTCCTTAACTAATTCACCTGTAGCACTGGTCGAGGATAAGAATGCCGGCAATGCTAACTGTGTCGCCTTGCGAATACCTATTCCCCCGAGTCTAACTGGGAGTGTTGCTTGGTCCCATTGGTCATCTTGCAGGAGAGGTTTAACACTTTCACACTTTCACGGTTATTGACCTTAGGAGTGAGTCATATTCTGTTAATTTGGGCTGTCGAAGGAGGGAGCACACCTTAGGAAATAGGTCAGTCTGGGCAAAGCCAGGCACCTTGTGAGAAGGTACAAAGCATCGTGGGCGTCCAAGGCCCCTATTCTTCCCTCCATCCTCCTCAGGTCGTTCAGCTTTTCTTCGAGGACTACCTCAATGGCGCTCGAGCCCAGAGGTGCCCCTAGCAGCACACTGTCGGTGGGAGCGATCACTTGGGCTCCTGGCAATATGATTCGCACTGCATCTATGGTTGGTTGGCTAGATGAGATGATTTCACACTTTAATGGGTTTAGGGTGAGTCCTAACCCTCTCCTCTCCTTAGATTTCACCAGCTGTAGATCTTCTAGCAGGGCCTCCTGTGTCCCTGCCAGGGTGCCATCGTCCAGAACCAGATGTTGAGTTCGCTGGTCAACCTGCTTGTAACCTCTTTAACAGCCATGCAAAAAAGAAAAGGGGCAAGTGGGTCTCCCTGCTGGACACCTTCTGCAGAAACAACTTCATGTTCCCCGAACAACAGTGTCGATTCCCTACTGTACCCTGCTGAGACGAAGGGGAATAGAGAAGGAAAGCTGGTTCGAACTGCTTCCAGTACCATATCCCTTTTTACCTGATTGAAGGCATTTTTAAAGTCTAATTTAATTAATGCCTTATTTTCTGGGACGTGCTTGATATAGGCTCGTGCTGCATGAGCTGCTGCTTCACAGCTATGGGGGATACCAAAACCTAGTTGATGGGGTCGAAGCATCGTTGCAGCCTCTATGCTAATTTTTCTGACCGCTGCCCTAGCAACAAGGCGCCGAAGTGTGTTACCCACGGCAATGGGCCTGACTCCACCATTCTTCTTCTTAAGGGCACAAAGGGATGCTCCGAAGAAAAAGGGTTTAATTGTATCTGGGATCAACCCAGAGAGGCAGTCGTTGACAAACTTCGTGGCCTCTGACAATAGTGTCTCGGCAACTTCTCCGAAAACTGGATTTACCATCTCCTTGAGGTGCTGAGGACTTACTCCAGTGTATCCCTCTGCCGAGCCTGGCGGAAATGACATGATGGCTTTGTTTACCTCTGACGCTTGGAGGAATAGAGGTCCCATGTCTGGGACATTTGTGTCCCGAGCAGTGGGTTCCCACGGTACTCTATGAGGGTGCTTCTCTCTCAGTGAGTTGGGGGTAGCGGGATTTCTAGGGGCGATTGTGTCTTTACTGGTAAGTAACCTAATTGCTCCTACTGTGTTGCCCTCTTCAATTTTTTTGGTCACTTGTGTTCCTAGTTTAAAATTGTCATTGAAATTCTTGGGTCTGCCACGATGGTTTTTGCATTGAGGAGGGATGGGGATCAAGTTGTCAGCTCTGGGGAAATTATTTATTGCCCTAGTGACTGATGAGGCTAGTGACTTGTCTCCTCTTGTAGGTACGCCTAAGCAAATATTGCCAAACAGGAGCAAATTATGCCAGGCTTTGATGGTGGCCGCGGCATTAGGGTCCGATGGTCCAGGCGGATGCCCAAGGCGTAATTAGGGACTGCCAATAGGAACCTTTCATTCACTTTCCTTAGAAGGTCTGTATATTTCCCTGCTGCAAATGGGCGCGCTGCTTTAGGAATGTGAGGAAGAGTTCTGGTGGTGGATGCTTTGATGGCCCTCAGGAGGTCATCTGATGACATGAAGTTTGTTGGAATGTGTGGGGGTGCTGGGGGGGCCTGTGGGCCTTCCCTCTCTACAGGTGCCATCCATGAACCCTCACAGTTGTTGTGTACACGTAGGGTTCCATCGCCTCTAAGGCTGTGAGATTCGTCACACACCCGACACGTTCCTCTGGTTCTGGGTCCTCTGGTTGCACGTCTGGCTGCACTGTTCCCAGGACCGTGTTCTTGGCTTAGGGGTTCCTGGTTAGTTGGTGGAGTCCCCTCCATCCCCCGGGCGGGCTGAGACATCGTCCGGCGTGGGAGGGATGACAGGGGTGGTGGCGGCAGGGGTGGACACGGGTGGTGGCAGGAGGGGTGGCTAGCTGTCCCTCACACTCACCTCTCGTATGAGTACTTGTGTCTCCCTCCCTTTTGGGAGGAACCTGAATGCCTGCTGTGACTTGTGCCATATCTGGGTGCATGGAGGGCAACACATCCCTGCAACAAGCACTGTGTGGGTGGTGAATAGGTGGGTGGGAGACACCCAGGCGCAGGGTGGGCGGGGTGGTGGGATGGCAGGAGGTACTGTGGTGCGTGAGGCCGGCGGGCGGGGCCGGCTGTTGCATATAGTCCTGGGGACCATTCAGGCTTGTTCGCATTTGTGTTCCTCACGTGTTGCCCCAAAAATGAGATGATTTTATAAAAAGCTAAGCCCAAGATTACCATCCGAGTGCCGGCGGGGAAGTGGTTCAAATAGCTTCGGCTATCACTTCCTTATGTCCGGTCGTGATGGTCGAGCGGATTAAGGCGTCCCTGTACATACCAGTTGCGTTGCTCCTGGCAGTATGGGTTCGAGTCACTCCTGGTGTGTGAGTTTTCAGTTGCATATAGTCCTGGGGACCATTCAGGCGTGTTCGCATTTGTGTTCCTCACGTGTTGCCCCAAAAAATGAGGTGATTTGATAAAATGCTATGCCCAAGATTACCATCCGAGTGCCGGCGGGGAAGTGGTTCAAATAGCTTCGGCTATCACTTCCTTATGTCCGGTCGTGATGGTCGAGCGGATTAAGGCGTCCCTGTACATACCAGTTGCGTTGCTCCTGGCAGTATGGGTTCAAGTCACTTCTGGGGTGTGAGTTTTCAGTTGCATATAGTCCTGGGGACCATTCAGGCTTGTTCGCATATATATATATATAAATATATATATTATATATATATATATATATATATATATATATATATATATATATATATATATATATATATATATATATATATATATATATATGTGTGTGTTGTTCTTACAACATATATATTTGGTCTTGTTCTTACTCTCATGGTGGGTAGAGTAAATACTCTTCCCACCCAAATACCCAAAATCACAGAACTATTTACTCTACCCACCATGAGAGTAAGAACAAGACCAGAACATAACGATGCCAACACAGAAGACACTGTTCAACATAACAGGCCAATTACACCTGATTAATCTTTGTATGTAGATAGGAGCAGCCTCGTATGAGCCAATAGGCCTTCTACAGTTACATTTATTCTTATATTCTTATGTGCTTCGCCCCTATTTATCCCTTATGTATCCCCCTTGATTTTACCTCTATTGTCTTATCACTTGACCCAGTACGGGTATAAATCAACGAATTCTGTAATTTCTTTTCACTTGAGAATGAACCATGGAGGTTCGAAACGTTGTGCAAATTGTATAAATAATTGTAATACATTCTATAGTAATTCACTATTTTATTCACCTTGAAATAACGAAAATGAGTTTTGGAGATCTCCTCTTTCATCTTAGCACTGATGCTAGGAAAATAGTTAGAAGGATAGAAGACCTAAATCAGAAGATAGTAAGTACAGAATATGCGGTCATATTCAATGAGACATACATATATATATATGTCGTACCTAGTAGCCAGAACGCACTTCTCAGCCTATTATGCAAGGCCCGATTTGCCAAATAAGCCAAGTTTTCCTGAATTAATATATTTCTCTATTTTTTTCTTATGAAATGATAAACCAACCCATTTCATTATGTATGAGGTCAATTTTTTTTATTGGAGTTAAAATTAACGTAGATATATGACCGAGCCTAACCAACCCTACCTAACCTAACCTAACCTATCTTTATAGTTTAGGTTAGGTTTAGGTTAGGTAGTCGAAAAACAATTAATTAATGAAAACTTGGCTTATTAGGCAAATCGGGCCTTGCATAGTAGGCTGAGAAGTGCGTTCTGGCTACTAGGTACGACATATATATATATATATATATATATATATATATTATATATATATATATATATATATATATATATATGTATATATATATATATACATACATATATATATATATATGTATGTATATATATATATATATATATATATATATATATATAGCACTACTCCTTCTCAGCCTACTATGCAAGGCCCGATTTGCCTAATAGCCAAGTTTTCATTAATTATTGTTTTTCGACTACCTAACCTAACCTAACCTAACTTTTTCGGCTACCTAACTAACCTAACCTATAAGATAGGTTAGGTTAGGTTAGGTAGGGTTGGTTAGGTTCGGTCATATAACTACGATAATTTTAACTCCAATAAAAAAAATTGACCTCATACGTAATGAAGTGGGTAGCTTTATCATTTCACAAGAAAAAAATTAGAGAAAATATATTAATTCATAAAAACTTGGCTTATTAGGCAAATCGGGCCTTGCATAGTAGGCTGAGAAGTGCGTTCTGGCTACTAGGTACGACTATATATATATATATATATATATATATATATTATATATATATATATATATATATATATATGTGCCAACTGCCTAAACACGCAAGAGTAGTTATTCAACTATAGAACACTTTCCACCAGGAGACTCGAACCCTAGCCAGCACAGCCTCCAGCCACCGGCATGACAGGTAACGTCTTAACCCACTGCACCACGCTCAGACCCTTAAAATATAGGGTTGAATATGGGAGTGTCTTCCCATATTCAACAGAGACTTGATGAAAAAAAACGTAAATTTGACCCCTCACTTGCTCTGGTGCTCTTGGGAGATGGTGGTTGAGGTGTTGAAATGCACCGAAATTACCATATCTTTTAAGGGTCTGACCGTGGTGCAGTGGGTTAAGGCGTTACCTGTCATGCCGGTGGCTGGAAGGCTTCTGTGCTGGCTAGGGTTCGAGTCTCCTGGTGGGAAAGTGTTCTATAGTTGAATAACTACTCTTGCGTGTTTAGGCAAGTTGGGCATATATATATATATATATATATATATATATATATATATATATATATATATATATATATATATATATATATATATATATAGAGACGGAGCTAGACCGCCTGGCGACATAACTTTCCTTTGTGGACTGACTCTAAACTATGTGAATTCATTAAATAGAAACGTTTATGGCGTTACAAGGAGACGAGACGAGGGAGAAAGGTGACGAGGTTGGGAGGGGGTGATTGGGAAAGATGGTAGAGATGAGGGGAAGAGGAGGAGGATATTGGAAGAGAAAGGTATAGGGATATGAAAGAAAGGTCGGGATATATGGAAAGATATTTGAGAGATGTGGGAGACTGGAAGTGTCCAAAATCCACAGCGACTACAACGGTTAGAAAAGCACATGAAGAATGTTACATACTAGTGAACACTGTGCATCTATATCTGCCACAAATATATAGTTATTAAAAACAGACTAAAACCAGTGCGCTAAAACAGAAGCGGAAAAAAACGAGAAAAAGGAAATCCCCCACCTCCATTTAAAACTTTGACCCAAATATCACAGTAACAAGCTTATCGCGAACAACCGAACTCAATTACGGGCTCAATATAGACCTTGCTAAATAGACATTTCGTTCTGAGTAGCTAAATCTAAAACAAAAACAACAACTGGAAGAGGGGTAGCGAGACCCAGTCACAGCTGGGTACGCATCTAGGGTCTATAAATGAGTTCGTCTGCCTGTTCTTGGTTGGAGGCCAGACAGCTGCGGTAAGCTTCATGCAACTTTCATATGAATGAACTTTCATATAACTTACCAGACAGCTAAGGTAAGCTTCATATAATTGTATGGCGAATGTTATAAGGTGGTAAGGCCTAATATAATTGAACCCTATGCCCTCCTTCATTAGGATTGGCTCCTATTGCGACAACTAAAAATTATTATGAATTTTGATATATAGGTTGATTCAATGGTGATCCAATATTAATAATTTAGTTAACGATACCTGAACATGATTTGCCCACTAAGAGAAAAGAAGAGAGAGAAATGGAGAGAATATGGGAGGGGTAGGAGGATAGGAGAGAGAGAGAGAAAGAGACATATATTGGTGTCTGTAGTTAAATATCGATACATAGAGAGGGAGAGAGGCAGACACAGACCCGGAGTCCGCCGAGTACCCCATTCAGTACACAATAATATTGAGAGGACTCATAGTCCTCTCATTAATTCACTCTATAATTAAACAATGGATGGATGAGGCAAATTAATTACGGAAATAGGAACACTTGACTAATGAATGACAAAAAAGTGACAATGAGAAAAAATGCTGGATTTGGTAACAAATAACTTTGAAGAATCATCAAATATTCACTTTAACCGCATTCAGGTTCAATTAATTAATTGTTGAAACTCCCTAGAGAGACAGTGATCACTGTGTGTTCATCTATGAATACCCAATAGACATGGGTATGCTAATGTGAAATACGTAAAGAGATAAGATGGCCGATATGCGAGTTGGGAGAACTGTGTTGGAAGAAGTTTTTAACTGTTTAAAGTGGAACATACCACTCAAAGGTTATAACCATGCAATGCATCGAGGACACACAGATGCTGAAAAAAATAAATTTAATATATTCAGCCTCTTCTATAGAAAAGGTGGGCAATGAACACCTTTATCTACAAATCATTCTCTCGCCTTGGTTACCCTTTGCATTTCATCAACTGTGCCTACTCTCAAGCTAAACGAAATTTTTTTCGTCCTAAACCTGCTTCCAACACTAGTAGCACTGTACTATGCCTTCCCTTCATATCTGAACTCAAAACTTTTACCAATACCTTTCGTCCTCTTGACATAAATCTCGCCTTTCGATAAACTAACATACTTCGTAGCAATCTACTTCACACTGTTCCTTCTGCTTCTAATGCTGCTGGTGCTGCTCTATCTGCTGTTCGTCTTGTCCTTTCCAATACTTTGGCGAAACTGACCGTACACTGAATGACAAACTTAAAGAACACAAGAGAAGTTTTAAGTCTGAAGACACTAACAATGCTCTCTTCTGTCATGTGAGGGATTCTAATCATCCTATCGATTGGTTTACCTCCAAAAAAATCTTTCCTGTATCTACTCTACACAGACCCCGTCTTGTTGAATCGGCTCTAATTCACAATGTACCCAACATGAACTTGAGTCCTGGCTTTGTTGCTGTGGACTCTTCCCTTTCACAGTTGTGACGGTAAAGTAGTGGAGTATGGTGTTCGGCAGTCTTACACTGGCAGATGTCAAAGCCAGGCCACATAGTAAAAGTAAAAAAAAAAAGAAAAAAAAGAGAATGACTGCTTGTCTGATAATCTGTGGTAAGGTAAGGGAAGAGACACGAAAAATAATAAACAATGACCTTTACTTATTCTAGAAAACAAATTTAAATAAAGACAATACCTTGGCTGAATAAAGTGACTGGATAACAAGTGAAAAATAAATAACATAAAAATAAATTACGTTAACAGGAGGATGTCATGAAACACAAGTGAAATATAAAATAATCAATATATAAGAATGGTGCTGGGAATATATGAGCAAGCTAACAACCGCTATTTGATCACTCAAGGTGAGTCAAGTAGATGTTATCAGCCAGAGCACAAGATATATTTTGATGGTGGTACTGCCAGTCGACCCCGACGTTGCCTTGGCGTGGAACGTGGTTGGTGCAGGGCTGGAGTGGTGTGTTCTCGAACGGCCAATGAGAATGCAGGAAGGCCGGCAACTCGGTAGTTAGAGACTGCAGCAGTTGAAGGGTCGGCGCGGAGACCAGGTGTGCAGGAGTGGGGGGAGGGGGGTTGCAGGTGCGTGTGGTCTTGATATATGTTTAAGCTACTGTAAAACGTATCTTGAATGTTGCGTGGAACGTGATGATAATAGGAAAGAGCAGGCTCAATCTCTGGGAAGAGATTATCGTCACAACTCTCCCCTGAAGCCTGCGGTTCCGGTTTAGTCACGTTCTCGGGAGGTAGATTGGTAGGTGGAGTAGGCTCTACCTCAGTGACGCTGGAGAGGGCGTCTGATATGATGTAGTCAGACTCCTGGGTGTAGCAATCTCCAGGCTGAAATGATGCAGCTGGCAAGCCCATTATAGAAGTAGTCGATGTTTGAGTTGGGCTGGCTGTAGGAAGTGAAGATGGTTGTGGTCCATGTAGATGGTGGTGGACTGAGTACTTTGCAGGTATGGAGCAAAGTGTTGCTTGTTCAGGACGATGAGTAGCTCCTTGTTGTTCGTGGTGTCGTTTATGGTAGTTAATACGTAGAGTCTCTTCGCCTTGTTGTACCAGGTCACCCCTGATGCCGGTACCATTAGCGTCGATAAGGAAGATGGGAGACTTGGTGATATCTGGCGAGGCGAGAGTAGTATTAGAATAAGGTAAAAGAGCACTGTTACTATTATTTTCCTGAAAGTGATTATGAATGTCAGTAAGGATTTCCGAATTAGAAAGCGTTGTCTCAGTGTCAGTGCTTTCGGAAGGAGAAGCAGGGAAGGTCTCACTGTGGCTGTATGGACCTGTAAAGGTGGAATAGGTGGTTAGCACAGTGGGAGGAACACCATGGTAAAGTTTCAGCAGATTGATGTGGCACAGCTGGGTCTTCCGCCGCCTATCGGGGGTCTCGAGAACGTAGTTGAAGTTGTTCCGGCACTCCTTAACACGGTAGGGTCCTGAAAACCTGTTTTGTAAAGGAGAGCCTGGGATAGGGAAATACGCAAGAACTAAGTCTCCCGGTTTAAACCTCCTTACTTGGCAGTGCTGGTCGTAACGAGTCTTCTTCTTCTCTTGGGCTTTCTGTAGGTTGTTGCTGGCAAAGGAATGGACCCTCTCTAGAATGTGTCGGAGGTTTTGAAGAAACTGGGGCACATTCTGATGCCCACTGAAGGTGGCATCACGAAGAGAATCCTTGAGAGGTGTACGGCACTTACGTCCGTAGAGCATCTCATAAGGAGATACTCCTAGGGACTCGTTGGGAAGACTTCTGAAAATACACATGATGAGATCAAGTTGCCTATCCCAATCCTTTGAGGTCTCATTACAAAACTTTTTTAAGAGTGCCTTGATAGTCTGATGACTACGTTCAAGAGAACCCTGTGAAGCAGGATGATAGGGGCTGGACAGTACCTGTTTGATGTTGAACTCCTCCAGAGTCCGTTTGAAGAGATCACTGGTGAAGTTGGTGCCACAGTCGCTCTGAATCTCCCTCGGAAATCCATACTGGGTGAAGATTTTCAGTAAATTCTTCACCACTGTAGCAGCCGTAATATTTTTCACTGGAACTGCTATGGGGAATCTGGTGGTAGGACACAGGATGGTTAAGATATAGGCGTTGCCGGCACTGGTCCGAGGCAAAGTACCAGCACAGTCAATAATAAGTCTGTGGAATCGTTCCTCAGGCACCTGGATGGGTGTCAGTGGTGCTCTGGGAATTGAAACGTTCGGTTTACCTGCTTTCTGACACACGTGGCATTGTTGAACATACTGCTTTACATCATTAACCATACCTGACCAATAGTAGTCTTGACGAATCCCATGGTATGTCTTGTTAAACCCGTAGTGTGATAGAGCTCCGTGGGCCAGGTGTAGAATCGTGGGCCGCAGGCTGGTAGGCATCACTAGCTGTTCAACGTTTGCCCAATCGTCCTCTTCCTTCAGTTTACTGGGTCTATATCTGCGATAGAGTAATTCGTTCTCCAAGAAGAACCCAGGAACACTGTCGGATTGGGTCTCAGCCTGAAAGAATAATGGTGTCAAGGTAAGATCTTCCCTCTGTAACTTACGGAACTCCAAAGCGGTCAGATTAGGGGGTAGTTTCGAAGGGTCTTGAGGGACAGCGGTAGCAGTAGAGTCAGCTGGCTGTGGTCGTGCAGCTTGAGCACGGGTGGTCACCATAACAGGAGGAGAAACTTCATCACTCTTGAACCTTTGCTGGAACATGCTTAAAAATCGGGTTATCCAACACAGAGTTACCCACCTGGGGTTTGTCCTTGACGATCAGGTTGGTCGGTTGTAGGTCTTCTGCCAAGTCGTTGCCCAGGAGAAGTTGCACTCCAGGCATGGGAAAAGGCTTTTCCCTGACGGCGACTTGGACTTCACCGGTCACGAAGGGACAATCCAGGTGGACTCTGGCGAGAGGATAAGGAGTAGTAGCAGTAAGGTCAGTGATGAATACAGTCTCTCCTGTGTAGGCGACGTTGGGCACAGCTGATTTCAAGACGATCGATTGAAGAGCCGCTGTGTCCCTCAAGATCTTAAGTCCAAAACGTCCCTCAGAATCTGAACCGTGGATAGTGATAGTTCCTGGATACAGATGCTTGCTAAAGAGAGAGAGATCATTAACATGAACACCAACATTCATTACAGGCTTACCGGACTTAGGGTGAGTAGGTTTGGGCTTAGTAGGTTCTGTGTTACCTTTAGATTGGGACTTACCACATTTTTCTATGGTATGTCCATATATTCGACAATACCTGCAGTACAGTTGAGAGGTACCTTGATCTGGGCTCACTTTCTCGTAACTGTACCAAGACTTCTTACTGGTAGGTTGTTCTGGTGTCAGCCGGTGGATGAGGCTGTAAGTGTCAGCTGACTTCGCGCATTTCACCAAATCGGTCTCTTCTTTGTCTGCTAAGTATAGGCGGACAGGAGGAGGTACACATTGGATAACAATGCCTGGAGCGAAAATTTAGAGTCTGTATGAATGATGACATCATGTAAATTATTCTCAATTGTATAGTTTATTGCCTCCTTCAGGGCATATAATTCTGTTTGCAATGTTGAGCACCCACTATTCATGCTCCAGTAAGCTTCATAGTTGGTAGTGTAAACTGCTGCCCCAGCAGAACTTTTTCTTGATCAACTGATCCGTCTGTGAAGATGTGAGTCGTTGTAGGTGTTGAGATAGTTTCCATTTGTTGTTCTATTACTTCCTTGAGCCTCTGCGGGTCACATGCTGATTTTTTAACTAGTAATCTTTCAATAATTATCTTTAGATTTGATTCTTCCCATGGAGGAGGCTGTCGAAAGTGTTGATATGGTCTATCTTCCCTTTTGTTTTTACTGGTCCATTTCAGGTTCATTTTCCAACCCGTCCTCGCAAATTCGTATAGTCAATACGAATTTGGTAAAGGTTTGGTAAGGTCGGTGTTTTCTATGAAGCTTTTCCAAGGTAAGCTATTATGTTTAGTATATCACCTATGCACGTATTTAATAAGTCAATATTGACTATACGAATTTGCGAGGACTGGTTGCATTTTCTCTAAAATCTTGACCAGATTATACATCCATGAGCTTGTTCTATATTGTAGGTTTTTCTGAAATGATCTCTGCATGCTGTCTTTGACTGACAGTCTTTAAGACAGTCCTCTGTCCTTTTGTAGCCTTGTGCTCCTGCTGCTGTCCACTCTAATTCTGTTGGACACCTTTTCCTTTTCCTTTTGTTTCTTTTTTCTCCCCCCTCTTCTCCTTTCTCGTTGTCATTTCCTGCTGACCTTGTGCCTGTTTTGATCATTCTTTTGTTTTGACGCCCGGGTGTTAAAGAGGGCATACTCTTGCACCCGTAGAACTGTAGTACCCAACGTCTCGAGCGAGGGGAACCTTTTATTGTCAATCCCCCTTTCATCACTGAACCTGATCTCGATGGACTGACGGTTCTAAAGGTGGCGTGTGTGGGGCGTATACTTACGACGCACCCCTAGGGGGCCCTGGCATGATCGGCGATAGCTTCTTGTTGGGTGTCCTGCCTCTAATTATGGCCTCATGGTGGGTGTTGGGGCACATTTGTGAATGAAAGTGTTTCTTCTCGTATTTATGTCTATGAATGTTCCTCTTGAACCCTCTCAGGCTCGTGGGGTGGGCGACTAAGCCCCTGAGTCAGACTGTATTGGAAGACCGAGCTCTGTAGCCCCCACTGCGTTGGGCCCCGGCCTTGCTCCTCCTTTGACCCTCCTGATTCAACCCATTCACGCACTTGCTTATAGTCAATAATGGCTTATTTAATAAGTGCATATGTGACATACTAATTGATTGTAAATATTTTAGTTTACCTTGAAAAGCTTCATAGAAAACACCGATCTCACCTAACCTTCTTAGTATGTTAAGATAAGCATCTTAATGCTTCTTAATTACAATTATTACTTAACCTATACCGTTGATATGTTAAGTAATAATTGTAAATAAGAAGCAATAAGATGCTTATCTTAACATACTAAGAAGGTTAGGTGAGGTCGGCGTTTTCTATGATGCTTTTCAAGGTAAACTAAAATATTCACAACCAATTAGTATGTCACATATGCACTTATTAATTAAGCCAATATTGACTGTAAGCAATTGCGAGAACGGGTTGCCTGACTACTCCCCCTTCCTCCTCTGTGGTTGGGTCGCACCACAAGCCCCCAGTGGTGACCATCTCGTCCCCTGGCACGGCTCAGTCTGTCGTGACTAGTAGTAGGCATCCATCAATCTCAGGAGACTATGGAGTTGCGCTCTGGTTGTCGGTCTGGAGTGGCCTCACCAGGGCGCAACTGTGCCTTTTAACCCCTCTCTCTCTGGGGGTTCTCAACGCCGTCTGTGCCACGGCCGCACTCGCTCAATTCCTTCTTGTACTGATGCGTATCAAGTTTTGTTTGGTCCCGCTTCGTGGGGCAAATACTCGGATCTCCTCCTTCTTCATTCTGTGCCTCCTGACGATTTCTCCTCCATAAGCATATTGTTGATTCCGTAGATGCCTCTGTTACCTTCAACCCCATCTGTCTTGGTACACGTGTTGTTGCTGGTCCTTCTCAGGATGCAGCCTCCTGCTTGGCTGCCTTATCCTGCCTTGGCGAGACCCCTGTTCGGGTCTCCAAGAACGCTCGGTTGAATGCCAGTGTTGGCACTATTCTCCTCCCGCCCCATGTCGCAACCGGTGTTCGGAATCTGCAGGACTGCCACGATGATATTCGGCATATCCTCGAAGCCCAGGGCCATTCTGTCCTCCAGGTAGACACGTTTCCTCGTCCCCCTCATGGTCGTCGCCATCAGCCCCTTCGGGTTGTGAAGGGTCTTACCTTTGATGGTAAGACCCTTCTGCCCTCTGTCATTCTTGCTGGTG
Source organism: Procambarus virginalis (assembly GCA_020271785.1). Lineage (NCBI taxonomy): Eukaryota > Metazoa > Arthropoda > Malacostraca > Decapoda > Cambaridae > Procambarus > Procambarus virginalis. The sequence goes on from WNGS01131499.1 coordinate 184,454, forward strand.
CCAGGTGCCCTGTCCAGGAGTACATTCCCTCTTCTCGTCTCTTTAATAGGTGCTAGAGGTTTGGGCATGGAGTCCTCCGCTGCTCCAGTACTGTCTCTCTCTGTCCTGTCTGTGGGGTAGAGGGCCACTTTAAGTCGGAGTGCACTTCTCCCCAGGCTCGCTGCCTCAATTGCGGTGAGGCCCACCCTGCCTTCTCCCACGCATGTGTACATTACAAGCTTGAGGCGGCCGTCCTCAACTTGATGAACCGGGAACGTTTATCTTTTCCTGAGGTGAGGCGCCAAGTTCGCCTTCTCCCGTCTTACGCTAACATCTCTTATGCTCGCATGTTGCGCTGTTCCTCTCCTCGTCCTTCCCGCCTTCCTCCATCTCACAACCGTTTCCGGGCCTTAGACCCAGGCACGCCCACCGCCGCCACCTCTGTTCCTATGCTTTCTGTCCCGAAGGATCCCCCTCATAGCTCTCTCTCTGGGGTTCCCTTTCTTTCTACCCAGTTTGTCGTGTCTTCTGTGTCTTCTTCCTCGTCCCCCTCCGATGCTCCTTCTCGTCCTTCTCCTCAGTTTATTGGCTCTCCATGCCACCTGTCGGTGCGACCTGATGTCCATCACTCACCCAACGGCCATCGTGTCTGCTCTCGTTCTGCTTCTCCTGTTGAGACGCTAGAATCTGCTGCCCAGTACGTTGTTGCTGGGACACCTGTCTCTTTGTGTCAGAAGCGGAAGCCTAGCTCCTCTCCCTCCTCCTCCCCGGCAGGTAAGAAGGCTTCGCTTTCTTCCTCGCTCCCTACTTCTTCCCTCCCGTTTTGGTGGTTGCGCCTCCTGTTCCTGCTATGGAGGTTTCTTTGGCCCCCGCTTCCCTCTCGGTTGCTGCCCTTGCTGAGGTGCGCTCCCCTCTTTCTGCTCCTCCCCTCCTGCTGCTGTCCTTGACTGCTCCTCTCGGTTGTCTCCTTCTCCTCCTCCTCCGGATCCCGCCCGTCCACTTGTGTCTGTTCTCCCCCGTTTCCTTCCCTCCGTCTTTGCTCAGTTTACCCATGCCCCCTAACCTTGACTTTGCTGACCCTGATCCCGACCCTGATCTTCTTTTACATGCTATGTTCCTCTTTCACCTTTGTTTTTTCCTTGTTCTCTGTTGCTGTCCTTTCTCTTCCTGTCGATGTTTATTCTTCAATGGAACATTCGTAATTATTACACCAATTTCCTTGAACTCCAATTTCTGCTTTCACGATTTTCGCCCCTTTGTGTCTGTCTCCAGGAGCCGATGCTTAGTGCTCGTCCTGGTCTCTTTCGTGGCTATTCCTTTTTCTCCCCCCCCCCCCCTCTNCCAATTCCAGTTGGAAACTTGTCGTGCCTGGCGTCCCTTGGCCAGGCACGACCTTTGCCAGACCACGTCCCTTGGCCATAAACACCGCCACCCCGCCTGTTATGGTAATGCCGAGTGCAGTCGGTAGGACGCTGTGAAATGATGGAGTCTGTCCTAGCTGGCAGGTCCCTGACCCAGTAAAATAAACTACGAAAGCACAACGTTATTATTTTTGTCATACGTGGAGGTCTCAAGGTTTGGTTTCGACGTTTATATAATGTTGTTGGTATGTTGTGTCCCACACTGGCAAATTGTGGAAATGACTTAAAGGAAAATTATATTTTATATATATATATAGAATATATATATATATATATATATATAATATATATAATATATATAAATATATATCTATATAGTATATATAGATATATATTCATATATATATATATAATATATATATAATATATATAATATATTTATGCGGAAAAACCACAAAGAATTGGAGAAAGGGGGTGAACGTTTCGGCTTGTTAAGGTCGTTGTCAACACCAGACTGACTGAGGACAAGAGAGAGAGGATACAGGTCAGCACCTAGACCTGACCAACCCATCCCTAGGAAAGGATTACCAGAAACAGGAAAGATCAAAGAGGATTAAGCGGTCAGAGAATTAAGGATGAAAGATTAAGGAAAAGCCTCATGAACACACAATAAATGAATATACAATTGTAATGAGACATTGTATGCCTCAATTTCAGAGTTTTTTCTTAAACTGTTGTGTAATATTGTAACTTAAAACTGGTTCAAGTTTATACATACCAGTACTAACATTGAGAAGATTTGGACATTGACTAATTAGCGCAGATTCGATTAAATTCCGTTCCACAAACGGAATTTACCAGAAACTTTTTTTTCCTCTCTTTTACTCTGTTGGTAATCTTGGACATGGTATTTTATCAAATCACCTCATTCTTTGAAGCACACGTGAGAAACACAAATGCGAACAAGCCTGAATGGTCCCCAGAACTATATGCAACTGAATATATTGCATATAGTCTTGGGGATCATTCAGGCTTGTTTGCATTTGTGTTCCACACGTGTGCCTCAAAGAATGAGGTGAATTGATAAAATACCATGCCCAAGATTACCAACCAAGTGTCGGCGGGGGGATGGAAATAGCCTTGGCTACCATCCTCTTTTGTCTGGTCGTGTTGGTCGAACGGTTAAGGGATCCTGTACGCCAGCAGAGTGCTCCTGGCAGTATGGGTTCGAGTCGAAGAAGAAAGTAAATAGTGTTCAGAGAAGAAATTGTGGATTCTCACTGAATACTTTAATCTTTTCCTCTCCTACTACCCCTATTATTTTTTTAATATTTTTTTTTATTTGATTTTATTGCAGTGCTACAGTTTACAGAAAACACACACTTATATAATAATATAGCAATCAGTGTTCGAAGACCTCGTCCAGCTCTTCAGGGGTCGGGTGCGTACCCAAGATACAGCACGCATTTCCCCTCTGAACAGCGACACTCAGGCGCTGGAACATGAAACTGGCCGCTCTTGGGTCTCTAGTCTTCCCAATGAGTTCCTCGCCCACCTCCTTCAGGAACTTAAGGGCACATTTACCCCAGGCGCCCAGAGCCTCAGAGCCTATCGGCACGAACCTGTAACAACGTTCTAGGTCCCTGTACTTGTTAGTTTCCTGGATCTCCCTGAAGGTGGCCGCCCCGCCTCCCTCAGCTGTGCTGTAAGGTAGATAGGTATCGGCCAATGTAGATGCACACGTATAGTCCCACACGACCTGCTTACCTTCCCTCCACGGCTGCAGGGTGACTCCATCTGGGCGTTTTTGGCTGTTGTCAGGTCTACACAACTGGGGTTCCCTTTGTGCTGGACACCCAGCTGTAGCCAAACTTCTCTTGATGATGTCATTGACTGCTTCGTGTATGGCAATCTTTCCCTGTGTCTTATGACAGATGAGACCATGGCTGCCGTATTGGTCTGCCCGTGCATGGCCTTAAATACACCGGTGCTCGGTGGAAATAGGGGCGGCAAGGCGAAGGGCAACAACAATACTTAGGGTCCGATGGTCCAGGCGAATGCCCAAGGCGTAATTAGGGACTGCCAATAGGAAGTCTCCGCCATGGGGCGCTTGCACAGCTAGAAGACGCGCTTTGTCCTTCCTGGAAGCTGCCTGCAGCAATGATGTGGCGATGTTCTCCACTATGGGGCTATCCCATTTCGACTGTTTGCAGTCATTTGGAAAAGGTGGTTGAGGGTGAGAGTTGACAAAAGTGTCCCACTGACCGGCTCCTTCCGCGAATTTGGGATCATGAATCCCAATGGAGTCTCTTAGGTATTCTGGTAGTATTTCCTTAACTAATTCACCTGTAGCACTGGTCGAGGATAAGAATGCCGGCAATGCTAACTGTGTCGCCTTGCGAATACCTATTCCCCGAGTCTAACTGGGAGTGTTGCTTGGTCCCATTGGTCATCTTGCAGGGAGAGGTTTAACACTTTCACGGTTATTGACCTTAGGAGTGAGTCATATTCTGTTAATTTTGGGCTGTCGAAGGAGGGAGCACACCTTAGGAAATAGGTCAGTCTGGGCAAAGCCAGGCACCTTGTGAGAAGGTACAAAGCATCGTGGGCGTCCAAGGCCCCTATTCTTCCCTCCATCCTCAGGTCGTTCAGCTTTTCTTCGAGGACTACCTCAATGGCGCTCGAGCCCAGAGGTGCCCCTAGCAGCACACTGTCGGTGAGAGCGATCACTTGGGCTCCTGGCAATATGATTGCACTGCATCTATGGTTGGTTGGCTAGATGAGATGATTTCACACTTTAATGGGTTAGGGTGAGTCCTAACTCCTCTCCTTAGATTTCACCAGCTGTAGATCTTCTAGCAGGGCCTCCTGTGTCCCTGCCAGGGTGCCATCGTCCAGGAACCAGATGTTGAGTTCGCTGGTCAACTGCTTGTAACCTCTTTAACAGCCATGCAAAAAAGAAAAGGGGCAAGTGGGTCTCCCTGCTGGACACCTTCTGCAGAAACAACTTCATGTTCCCCAAACAACAGCGTCGATTCCCTACTGTACCTGCTGAGACGAAGGGGAGTAGAGAAGGAAAGCTGTTCGAACTGCTTCCAGTACCACATCCCTTTTTACCGGTTGAAGGCATTTTTAAAGTCTAATTAATTAATGCCTTATTTTCTGGGAGGTGCTTGATATAGGCTCGTGCTGCATGAGCTGCTGCTTCACAGCCATGGGGGACACCAAAACCTAGTTGATGGGGTCGAAGCATCGTTGCAGCGTCTATGCTAATTTTTCTGACAGCTGCCCTAGCAACAAGGCGCCGAAGTGTGTTACCCACGGCAATGGGTCTGACTCCACCATCTTCTTCTTAAGGGCACAAAGGGATGCTCCGAAGAAAAAGGGTTTAATTGTATCTGGGATCAACCCAGAGAGGCAGTCGTTGACAAACTTCGTGACCTCTGACAATAGTGTCTCGGCAACTTCTCCGAGAACTGGATTTACCATCTCTTGAGGTGAGGTCTTACTCCAGTGTATCCCCTGCCGAGCCTGGCGGAAATGACATGATGGCTTTGTATACCTCTGACGCTTGGAGGAATAGAGGTCCCATGTCTGGGACATTTGTGTCCCGAGCAGTGGGTTCCCACGGTACTCTAGGAGGGGCTTCTCTCTCAGTGAGTTGGGGGTAGCGGGATTCTAGGGGCGATTGTNGTGTGTAGTGTAGATGGTTACAGTGATTATGGTGGTGTGTGTAGTGTAGATGGTTACAGTGATGATGGTGGTGTGTGTAGTGTAGATGGTTACAGTGATGATGGTGGTGTGTGTAGTGTAGATGGTTACAGTGATGATGGTGTGTGTGTAGTGTAGATGGTTACAGTGATGGTGGTGTGGTAGTGTAGATGGTTACAGTGATGGTTGTGTGTAGTGTAGATGGTTACAGTGATGGTGGTGTGTGTAGTGTAGATGGTTACAGTGATGAAGGTGGTGTGTAGTGTAGATGGTTACAGTGATGGTGGTGGTGTGTGTAGTGTAGATGGTTACAGTGATGGTGGTGGTGTGTAGTGTAGATGGTTACAGTGATGATGGTGTGTGTGTGTAGTGTAGATGGTTACAGTGATGGTGGTGGTGTGTGTAGTGTTGATGGTTACAGTGATGATGGTGGTGTGTGTAGTGTAGATGGTTACAGTGATGAGTGTGGTGTGTGTAGTGTAGATGGTTACAGTGATGGTGTGTGTGTAGTGTAGATGGTTACAGTGATGAAGGTGGGTGTGTGTAGTGTAGATGGTTACAGTGATGGTGGGTGGTGGTGTGTAGTGTAGATGGTTACAGTGATGATGGTGTGGTGTGGTATGTAGATGGTTACAGTGATGATGGTGGTGTGTGTAGTGTAGATGGTTACAGTGATGATGGTGGTGTGTGTAGTGTAGATGGTTACAGTGATGGTGGTGGTGTGTAGTGTAGATGGTTACAGTGATGGTGGTGTGTGTAGTGTAGATGGTTACAGTGATGGTGGTGTGTGTAGTGTAGATGGTTACAGTGATGGTGGGTGGTGTGTGTAGTGTAGAGGTTACAGTGATGGTGGTGGTGTGGTAGTGTAGATGGTTACAGTGATGATGGTTGTGTGTGTGTAGATGGTTACAGTGATGGTGGTGTGTGTAGTGTAGATGGTTACAGTGATGGTGGTGGTGTGTGTAGTGTAGATGGTTACAGTGATATGGTGGTGTGTGTAGTGTAGATGGTTACAGTGATGATGGTGGGTGTAGTGTAGATGGTTACAGTGATGGTGGTGGTGTGTGTAGTGTAGATGGTACAGTGATGATGGTGGTGTGTGTAGTGTAGATGGTTACAGTGATGGTGGTGTGTGTAGTGTAGATGGTTACAGTGATGATGGTGGTGTGTGTAGTGTAGATGGTTACAGTGATGGTGGTGGTGTGTGTAGTGTAGATGGTTACAGTGATGGTGGTGTGTGTGTAGTGTAGATGGTTACAGTGATGAAGGTGGTGTGTGTAGTGTAGATGGTTACAGTGATGATGGTGGTGTGTGTAGTGTAGATGGTTACAGTGATGATGGTGTGTAGTGTTGATGGTTACAGTGATGATGGTGGTGTGTGTAGTGTAGATGGTTACAGTGATGATGGTGGTGTGTGTAGTGTAGATGGTTACAGTGATGGTGGTGTGTGTAGTGTAGATGGTTACAGTGATGATGGTGTGTGTAGTGTAGATGGTTACAGTGATGATGGTGTGTGTAGTGTAGATGGTTACAGTGATGATGGTGTGTGTAGTGTAGATGGTTACAGTGATGATGGTGTGTGTAGTGTAGATGGTTACAGTGATGATGGTGTGTGTAGTGTAGATGGTTACAGTGATGATGGTGTGTGTAGTGTAGATGGTTACAGTGATGGTGGTGTTGTAGTGTAGATGGTTACAGTGATGATGGTGCGTGTAGTGTAGATGGTTACAGTGATGGTGGTGTGTGTAGTGTAGATGGTTACAGTGATGGTGGTGTGTGTAGTGTAGATGGTTACAGTGATGAAGGTGGTGTGTGTAGTGTAGATGGTTACAGTGATGATGGTGGTGTGTAGTAGTGTAGATGGTTACAGTGATGAAGGTGTGTGTGTAGTGTAGATGGTTACAGTGATGATGGTGGTGTGTGTAGTGTAGATGGTTACAGTGATGGTGGTGTGTGTAGTGTAGATGGTTACAGTGATGATGGTGTGTAGTGTAGATGGTTACAGTGATAATGGTGTGTGTAGTGTAGATGGTTACAGTGATGATGGGTGTGTGTAGTGTAGATGGTTACAGTGATGGTGGTGTGTGTAGTGTAGATGGTTACAGTGATGATGGTGTGTGTAGTGTAGATGGTTACAGTGATGATGGTGTGTGTAGTGTAGATGGTTACAGTGATGATGGTGTGTGTAGTGTAGATGGTTACAGTGATGGTGTGTGTGTGTGTAGATGGTTACAGTGATGATGGTGGTGTGTAGTGTAGATGGTTACAGTGATGGTGGTGTGTGTAGTGTAGATGGTTACAGTGATGAAGATGGTGTGTGTAGTGTGTAGATGGTTACAGTGATGATGGTGGTGTGTGTAGTGTAGATGGTTACAGTGATGGTGGTGGTGTGTGTAGTGTAGATGGTTACAGTGATGATGGTGTGTGTAGTGTAGATGGTTACAGTGATGATGGTGTGTGTAGTGTAGATGGTTACAGTGATGTGGTGTGTGTAGTGTAGATGGTTACAGTGATGATGGTGTGTGTAGTGTAGATGGTTACAGTGATGGTGTGTGTAGTGTAGATGGTTACAGTGATGATGGTGGTGTGTAGTGTAGATGGTTACAGTGATGATGGTGGTGTGTAGTGTAGATGGTTACAGTGATAGGGTTGTGTGTAGTGTAGATGGTTACAGTGATGTGGTGTGTGTAGTGTAGATGGTTACAGTGATGGTGGTGTGTAGTGTAGATGGTTACAGTGATGGTGTGTGTAGTGTAGATGGTTACAGTGATGTGTGGTGTGTGTAGTGTAGATGGTTACAGTGATGGTGGTGTGTGTAGTGTAGATGGTTACAGTGATGATGGTGGTGTGTGTAGTGTAGATGGTTACAGTGATGATGGTGGTGTGTGTAGTGTAGATGGTTACAGTGATGGTGGTGTGTGTAGTGTAGATGGTTACAGTGATGAGGTGGTGTGTGTAGTGTAGATGGTTACAGTGATGATGGTGGTGTGTGTAGTGTAGATGGTTACAGTGATGATGGTGGTGTGTGTAGTGTAGATGGTTACAGTGATGATGGTGGTGTGTGTAGTGTAGATGGTTACAGTGATGGTGGTGTGTGTGTAGTGTAGATGGTTACAGTGATGATGGTGGTGTGTGTAGTGTAGATGGTTACAGTGATGATGGTGTGTGTGTAGTGTAGATGGTTACAGTGATGATGGTGGTGTGTGTAGTGTAGATGGTTACAGTGATGATGGTGTGTAGTGTAGATGGTTACAGTGATGGTGGTGTGTAGTGTAGATGGTTACAGTGATGATGGTGGTGTGTGTAGTGTAGATGGTTACAGTGATGAGGTGGTGTGTGTAGTGTAGATGGTTACAGTGATGGTGGTGTGTGTAGTGTAGATGGTTACAGTGATGGTGGTGTGTGTAGTGTAGATGGTTACAGTGATGGTGGTGTGTGTAGTGTAGATGGTTACAGTGATGATGGTGGTGTGTGTAGTGTAGATGGTTACAGTGATGATGGTGGTGTGTGTAGTGTAGATGGTTACAGTGATGGTGGGTGTGTGTAGTGTAGATGGTTACAGTGATGGTGGTGTGTGTAGTGTAGATGGTTACAGTGATGGTGGTGTGTGTAGTGTAGATGGTTACAGTGATGATGGTGTGTGTAGTGTAGATGGTTACAGTGATGATGGTGTGTGTAGTGTAGATGGTTACAGTGATGATGGTGTGTGTAGTGTAGATGGTTACAGTGATGATGTGTGTGTAGTGTAGATGGTTACAGTGATGGTGGTGTGTGTAGTGTAGATGGTTACAGTGATGATGGTGTGTATGTAGATGGTTACAGTGATGGTGGTGTGTAGTGTAGATGGTTACAGTGATGATGGTGGTGTGTGTAGTGTAGATGGTTACAGTGATGAAGGTGGTGTGTGTAGTGTAGATGGTTACAGTGATGGTGGTGTGTGTAGTGTAGATGGTTACAGTGATTGTGGTGTGTGTAGTGTAGATGGTTACAGTGATGGTGGTGTGTGTAGTGTAGATGGTTACAGTGATGAAGGTGGTGTGTGTAGTGTAGATGGTTACAGTGATGGTGGTGTGTGTAGTGTAGATGGTTACAGTGATGATGGTGTGTGTAGTGTAGATGGTTACAGTGATGATGGTGTGTGTAGTGTAGATGGTTACAGTGATGATGGTGTGTGTAGTGTAGATGGTTACAGTGATGGTGGTGTGTGTAGTGTAGATGGTTACAGTGATGATGGTGTGTGTAGTGTAGATGGTTACAGTGATGATGGTGTGTGTAGTGTAGATGGTTACAGTGATGGTGGTGTGTGTAGTGTAGATGGTTACAGTGATGATGGGGTGTGTAGTGTAGATGGTTACAGTGATGGTGGTGTGTGTAGTGTAGATGGTTACAGTGATGATGGTGTGTGTAGTGTAGATGGTTACAGTGATGATGGTGGTGTGTGTAGTGTAGATGGTTACAGTGATGATGGTGGTGTGTGTAGTGTAGATGGTTACAGTGATGATGGTGGTGTGTGTAGTGTAGATGGTTACAGTGATGATGGTGTGTGAGTGTAGATGGTTACAGTGATGATGGTGGTGTGTGTAGTGTAGATGGTTACAGTGATGGTGGTGTGTGTAGTGTAGATGGTTACAGTGATGATGGTGTGTGTAGTGTAGATGGTTACAGTGATGGGTGTGTAGTGTAGATGGTTACAGTGATGATGGTGGTGTGTGTAGTGTAGATGGTTAGTGATGATGGTGGTGGTAGTGTAGATGGTTACAGTGATGGTGGGTGTGGTAGTGTAGATGGTTACAGTGATGGTGGTGTGTGTAGTGTAGATGGTTACAGTGATGGTGGTGTGTGTAGTGTAGATGGTTACAGTGATGGTGTGTGTAGTGTAGATGGTTACAGTGATGGTGGTGTGTGTAGTGTAGATGGTTACAGTGATGGTGGTGTGT
>WNGS01131499.1:195441-207544 GCA_020271785.1 Procambarus virginalis
CCATCTACACTACAAACACCACCATCACTGTAACCATCTACACTACACACACCATCATCACTGTAACCATCTACACTACACACACCATCATCACTGTAACCATCTACACTACACACACCATCGTCACTGTAACCATCTACACTACACACACCATCGTCACTGTAACCATCTACACTATACACACCATTATCACTGAAACCATCTACACTATACACACCATTATCACTGTAACCATCTACACTACACACACCACCATCACTGTAACCATCTACACTACACACATCACTTCATCACTGTAACCGTGTAGGCAGGGGTCTCCAAATTTTCAATGTAACGGCACAATATATATATTTCCCATATTTTGCGGGCCGAAGGAATAAAAATGAAAAAAAAAATCAGTGCCAGTAATTTAATTTCCTCAATATTAAAGTATATACATGGAAAAATTAAAACATCTTTTTGGAAAAAATTAGGGTAAACTAAATAGATTCCTGCCTTTAGTTTTATGCAACACAAATTAGTGTGACGAATGATACTGTCGTTTTGACTTAAAAATTTCATTAAAATCAGGTTCTTATTATTATTATTTTATTCAAGGCCACCACACAGGGATTTGTTTGGCGGGCGGATGAAATTATGTGGCGGGCGGATGTGGCCCGCGGGCCATAGTTTGGAGACCCCTGGTCTACACTATACTCAGCACCTTCATCACTGTAACCATCTACACTACACACACCACCATCACTGTAACCATCTGCACTACACACACCACAATCACTGTAATCATCTACACTACACACACCACCATCACTGTAACCATCTACACTACACACACCACCTTCATCACTGTAACCATCTACACTACACACACCACCATCATCACTGTAACCATCAACACTACACACCACCATCACTGTAACTATCTACATTACACACCATCATCACTGTAACCATCTACACTACACACACCACCATCATCACTGTAATTATCTACACTACACACACCACCATAATCACTGTAACCATCTACACTACACACACCACCATCATCACTGTAATTATCTACACTACACACACCACCACCATCACTGTAACCATCTTCACTACACACACCACCATCATCACTGTAACCATCTACACTACACACACCACCATCATCACTGTAACCATCTACACTACACACACCACCATCATCACTGTAACCATCTACACTACACACACCACCATCATCACTGTAACCATCTACACTACACACACCACCATCACTGTAACCATCTACACTGCACACACCACCATCATCACTGTAACCATCTACACTACACACACCACCTTCATCACTGTAACCATCTACACTACACACACCACCATCACTTTAACCATCTACACTACACACACCACCATCACTGTAACCATCTACACTATACACACCATCACTGTAACCATCTACACTATACACACTATCACTGTAACCATCTACACTACACACATCACCATCACTGTAACCATCTACACTACACAAACCACTATCACTGTAACCATCTACACTACATACCACCATCATCACTGTAACCATCTACACTACACACTCCACCATAATCACTGTAACCATCTACACTACACACACCATCACTGTAACCATCTACACTATACACACCGTTATCACTGTAACCTTCTACACTACACACACCACCATCACTGTAACCATCTACACTACACACACCATCATCACTGTAACCATCTACACTACACACACCATCATCACTGTAACCATCTACACTACAAACACCACCATCATCACTGTAACCATCTACACTACACACACCACCATCATCACTGTAACCATCAACACTACACACACCATCTTCAATACTGTAACCATCTACACTACACACACCACCATCACTGTAACCATCTACACTAAACACACCATCATCACTGTAACCATCTACACTACAAACACCACCATCACTGTAACCATGTACACTACACACACCATCATCACTGTAACCATCTATACTACACACACCATCATCACTGTAACCATCTACACTACACACACCATCGTCACTGTAACCATCTACACTACACACACCATCGTCACTGTAACCATCTACACTATACACACCATTATCACTGAAACCATCTACACTATACACACCATTATCACTGTAACCATCTACACTACACACACCACCATCACTGTAACCATCTACACTACACACATCACCTTCATCACTGTAACCGTCTACACTATACTCAGCACCTTCATCACTGTAACCATCTACACTATACTCAGCACCTTCATCACTGTAACCATCTACACTACACACACCACCTTCATCACTGTAACCATCTACACTACACACACCACCTTCATCACTGTAACCATCTACACTACACACACCACCATCACTGTAACCATCTACGGTACACACACCACCTTCATCACTGTAACCATCTACACTACACACACCACCATCACTGTAACCATCTACACTACACACACCACCATCACTGTAACCATCTGCACTACACACACACCACCATCACTGTAATCATCTACACTACACACACCACCATCACTGTAACCATCTACACTACACACACCACCTTCATCACTGTAACCATCTACACTACACACACCACCATCACTGTAACCATCTACACTATACTCAGCACCTTCATCACTGTATCAGCGACAAGACCAAGGTAAATATTCCTTGGTCTTTATCTCATGATCAATATACCAATATTTCCTTTGATATATGGTAAATATTCCTTGGTCTTTATCTCATGATCAATATACCAATATTTCCTCTGATATATGGTAAATATTCCTTGGTCATCATCTCATGATCAATATACCAATATTTCCTCTGATATAGCTGTTATATAGGATTCCTGCTATTATTTGTGAGTGACCTTTGACAGGTGTAAGAGAAGAGGAAGAAGAATTAACTAGTTACCTAGCATCAATATATAAGTTGAAGCCAGTTAATTAAATTACCAATGTGGTCAATAATATTTATTGAATTTTAAGAAATACAGTTCTGTTTAACTATTACAGTTTGGTTTTGAAATATATATAAAATAAATGTAAAATATAAATTCCATATAAAATAATATAAATTAAATACATATAAATGTCACAAGTCAATTTTCCTCAGGTGGGCTCGGAGCTCCTCACTATCCGGGGTGGGCATCGAGCTCCTCACTATCCGGGGTGGGCATCGAGCTCCTCACTATCCGGGGTGGGCATCGAGCTCCTCACTATCCGGGGTGGGCACGGAGCTCCTCACTATCCGGGGTGGGCACGGAGCTCTTCACTATCCGGGGTGGGCACGGAGCTCCTCACTATCCGGGGTTCAGTGGTCAAGGTGGATCTCGTTGAGGAGGGCTTCCAATGGAGTGTAAGGGAACCTATTGATTGCTGCCAGTCCTCCGAAGGTCTTAACCAGAGTGTCCGTATCGCTGGTTGTGTTCCGGAATATTTTCACTTCAGTACGGAACTCGAAACAACTGTTTATTAGATCAGTGTTAAGAGGGAGGCCATCCCAGAGAAGCACGACGCGGGCTGCGCCACAGGTCACTGCTGCAGTGACGGCCTGTTGACCCAGACACACCATGTCGTCCTCCCCCTGCTTTAAGTGTCCGAAGATCTCTTCGATCAGCTTTGTGTTTGTGTCTCCGCCGATGTTTTTCAAGAGGGGTTGAGACTTTTGGATTGCTTCGTGCAGTCCTTCGACGCCATTTTTCCCTAAGGAAAGAGTTAGTTTTATTTTCTGTTTTTGGGTCTTGGTGATCATTTGAAGGAACGTGTCCTTAACTTGGCCGACGCCTCCTAGAACAACGTCTGTGTCCTCGTGTTGCGTCAACACTTCTGTCAACCGGTCAACACAGTTCTTCGTAAACTGCTAAACCTTTTCAGTCCTTATTCTCTCGAACCTGGAGGCGGATTGTCCCCCTCGGCCGTGCTTGGAGGGAGCGTTGTTGTTCTTGTGGTAAAGAACTTTTTCTTCGTGGACACTTACCAGCGCGATCAAAATATCGCTGGCATCAATGATGACATATATGAGATTTCCCTGTGAGTTTTTGGCCTGCTTCCACAGGGGCTCTGTGCATATTTTGTTGCTACATCTATAAATTGTCGACCTAATTTTGAAGGGGGGCTCCATCACGCACTCCAGGGGGCCGTCAATCCCAACATTTTCGTTACGAAAATGATTCGTAAAAAACATGGCTACACCATTTTTTTGCGAGAACTCCTTACAATTTTCTAAATACGTTGAAACTTGCCGTAAAGAATCAATAACGGAGTTCCTGTTAGCACAGGACTTTATGTTTTTCGCCTAAACAATTTCTTGCTTTACATGTGCCCGGAGTTTCTGTATATTGGTGTTGGGAGGAATGATGTATGTCACAATGGAGTTGGGATAGACAACTACTCCATTGTCCAGCTCTTGCAGCTGCTGCTGGAATTCGAAATAGTCAAAAAATGTCTTGTTTTTGATTCCTTGGTTTGTTGTGTTCCGGTTGTGTGCCGCCATCTTGTCTCCTTGCTGAGAGCCCATGTTAGATAAGAAATAATAATCCTTGTACTGGTTTACTGAGCACATATTTATGTCTTAGATAGAAATATTTTAGTTAAGGATGGCAATGGATATAGATCAAGAGATGGGAAGGGAACTATCAGGGGAAGGAAGGAATTATCAGGTGTTGAAGATAATACTGAAGGTGTTGAAGGTAATACTGAAGGTGTTGAAGGTAATACTGAAGGTGTTGAAGGTAATACTGAAGGTGTTGAAGGTAATACTGAAGGTGTTGAAGGTAATACTGAAGGTGTTGAAGATAATACTGAAGGTGTTGAAGGTAATACTGAAGGTGTTGAAGATAATACTGAAGGTGTTGAAGGTAATACTGAAGGTGTTGAAGGTAATACTGAAGGTGTTGAAGGTAATACTGAAGGTGTTGAAGGTAATACTGAAGGTGTTGAAGGTAATACTGAAGGTGTTGAAGGTAATACTGAAGGTGTTGAAGGTAATACTGAAGGTGTTGAAGGTAATACTGAAGGTGTTGAAGGTAATACTGAAGGTGTTGAAGGTAATACTGAAGGGTGAAGGTAATACTGAAGGTGTTGAAGGTAATACTGAAGGTGTTGAAGATAATACTGAAGGTGTTGAAGATAATACTGAAGGTGTTGAAGGTAATACTGAAGGTGTTGAAGGTAATACTGAAGGTGTTGAAGGTAATACTGAAGGTGTTGAAGGTAATACTGAAGGTGTTGAAGATAATACTGAAGGTGTTGAAGATAATACTGAAGGTGTTGAAGGTAATACTGAAGGTGTTGAAGGTAATACTGAAGGTGATGAAGGTAATACTGAAGGTGTTGAAGGTAATACTGAAGGTGTTGAAGGTAATACTGAAGGTGTTGAAGATAATACTGAAGGTGTTGAAGGTAATACTGAAGGTGTTGAAGATAATACTGAAGGTGTTGAAGATAATACTGAAGGTGTTGAAGATAATACTGAAGGTGTTGAAGATAATACTGAAGGTGTTGAAGGTAATACTGAAGGTGTTGAAGGTAATACTGAAGGTGTTGAAGGTAATACTGAAGGTAATACTGAAGGTGTTGAAGGTAATACTGAAGGTGTTGAAGGTAATACTGAAGGTGTTGAAGGTAATACTGAATGTAATACTGAAGGTGTTGAAGTAATACTGAAGGTGTTGAAGGTAATACTGAAGGTGTTGAAGGTAATACTGAAGGTTTGAAGGTAATACTGAAGGTGTTGAAGGTAATACTGAAGGTGTTGAAGGTAATACTGAAGGTGTTGAAGGTATACTGAAGGTGTTGAAGGTAATACTGAAGGTGTTGAAGGTAATACTGAAGGTAATACTGAAGGTGTTGAAGGTAATACTGAAGGTGTTGAAGGTATACTGAAGGTGTTGAAGGTAATACTGAAGGTGTTGAAGGTAATACTGAAGGTGTTGAAGGTAATACTGAAGGTGTTGAAGGTAATACTGAAGGTGTTGAAGATAATACTGAAGGTGTTGAAGGTAATACTGAAGGTGTTGAAGGTAATACTGAAGGTGTTGAAGGTAATACTGAAGGTGTTGAAGGTAATACTGAAGGTGTTGAAGGTAATACTGAAGGTGTTGAAGATAATACTGAAGGTGTTGAAGGTAATACTGAAGGTGTTGAAGGTAATACTGAAGGTGTTGAAGGTAATACTGAAGGTGTTGAAGGTAATACTGAAGGTGTTGAAGGTAATACTGAAGGTGTTGAAGGTAATACTGAAGGTGTTGAAGGTAATACTGAAGGTGTTGAAGGTAATACTGAAGGTGTTGAAGGTAATACTGAAGGTGTTGAAGGTAATACTGAAGGTGTTGAAGGTAATACTGAAGGTGTTGAAGGTAATACTGAAGGTGTTGAAGATAATACTGAAGGTGTTGAAGGTAATACTGAAGGTGTTGAAGGTAATACTGAAGGTGTTGAAGGTAATACTGAAGGTGATGAAGATAATACTGAATTTGAAAGTAATACTGAATGTGTTGAAGATAATACTGAAGGTGTTGAAGATAATACTGAAGGTGTTGAAGGTAATACTGAAGGTGTTGAAGATAATACTGAAGGTGTTGAAGGTAATACTGAAGGTGTTGAAGGTAATACTGAAGGTGTTGAAGATAATACTGAAGGTGTTGAAGATAATACTGAAGGTGTTGAAGATAGTACTGAAGGTGTTGAAGATAATACTGAAGGTGTTGAAGATAATACTGAAGGTGTTGAAGATAATACTGAAGGTGTTGAAGATAATACTGAAGGTGTTGAAGATAGTACTGAAGGTGTTGAAGATAATACTGAAGGTGTTGAAGATAGTACTGAAGGTGTTGAAGGTAATACTGAAGGTGTTGAAGATAATACTGAAGGTGATGAAGATAATACTGAATTTGAAAGTAATACTGAAGGTGTTGAAGATAATACTGAAGGTGTTGAAGATAATACTGAAGGTGTTGAAGGTAATACTGAAGGTGTTGAAGATAATACTGAAGGTGTTGAAGGTAATACTGAAGGTGTTGAAGGTAATACTGAAGGTGTTGAAGGTAATACTGAAGGTGAAGGTAATACTGAAGGTGTTGAAGGTAATACTGAAGGTGTTGAAGATAATACTGAAGGTGTTGAAGATAATACTGAAGGTGTTGAAGATAATACTGAAGGTGTTGAAGATAATACTGAAGGTGTTGAAGATAATACTGAAGGTGTTGAAGATAATACTGAAGGTGAAGGTAATACTGAAGGTGTTGAAGATAATACTGAAGGTGTTGAAGATAATACTGAAGGTGTTGAAGATAATACTGAAGGTGTTGAAGATAATACTGAAGGTGTTGAAGATAATACTGAAGGTGTTGAAGGTAATACTGAAGGTGTTGAAGATAATACTGAAGGTGTTGAAGATAATACTGAAGGTGTTGAAGATAATACTGAAGGTGTTGAAGATAATACTGAAGGTGTTGAAGATAATACTGAAGGTGTTGAAGATAATACTGAAGGTGAAGGTAATACTGAAGGTGTTGAAGATAATACTGAAGGTGTTGAAGGTAATACTGAAGGTAATACAGAAGGTGTTGAAGATAATACTGAAGGTGTTGAAGGTAATACTGAAGGTGTTGAAGATAATACTGAAGGTGATGAAGGTAATACTGAAGGTGTTGAAGGTAATACTGAAGGTGTTGAAGGTAATACTGAAGGTGTTGAAGATAATACTGAAGGTGTTGAAGATAATACTGAAGGTGATGAAGGTAATACTGAAGGTGTTGAAGATAATACTGAAGGTAATACTGAAGGTGTTGAAGGTAATACTGAAGGTGTTGAAGATAATACTGAAGGTGTTGAAGATAATACTGAAGGTAATACTGAAGGTGTTGAAGGTAATACTGAAGGTGTTGAAGATAATACTGAAGGTGTTGAAGATAATACTGAAGGTAATACTTAAGGTGTTGAAGATAATACTGAAGGTAATACTGAAGGTGTTTAAGATAATACTGAAGGTGTTGAAGGTAATACTGAAGGTGTTGAAGATAATACTGAAGGTGTTGAAGGTAATACTGAAGGTGTTGAAGGTAATACTGAAGGTGATGAAGGTAATACTGAAGGTGTTGAAGGTAATACTGAAGGTGTTGAAGATAATACTGAAGGTGTTGAAGGTAATACTGAAGGTGTTGAAGATAATACTGAAGGTGTTGAAGGTAATACTGAAGGTGTTGAAGATAATACTGAAGGTAATACTGAAGGTGTTGAAGATAATACTGAAGGTAATACTGAAGGTGTTGAAGGTAATACTGAAGGTGTTGAAGATAATACTGAAGGTAATACTGAAGGTGTTGAAGGTAATACTGAAGGTGTTGAAGGTAATACTGAAGGTGTTGAAGGTAATACTGAAGGTGTTGAAGGTAATACTGAAGGTGAAGGTAATGCTGAAGGTGTTGAAGGTAATACTGAAGGTGTTGAAGATAATACTGAAGGTGTTGAAGATAATACTGAAGGTGTTGAAGATAATACTGAAGGTGTTGAAGATAATACTGAAGGTGTTGAAGATAATACTGAAGGTGTTGAAGATAATACTGAAGGTGAAGGTAATACTGAAGGTGTTGAAGATAATACTGAAGGTGTTGAAGATAATACTGAAGGTGTTGAAGATAATACTGAAGGTGTTGAAGATAATACTGAAGGTGTTGAAGATAATACTGAAGGTGTTGAAGGTAATACTGAAGGTGTTGAAGATAATACTGAAGGTGTTGAAGATAATACTGAAGGTGTTGAAGATAATACTGAAGGTGTTGAAGATAATACTGAAGGTGTTGAAGATAATACTGAAGGTGTTGAAGATAATACTGAAGGTGAAGGTAATACTGAAGGTGTTGAAGATAATACTGAAGGTGTTGAAGGTAATACTGAAGGTAATACAGAAGGTGTTGAAGANGAAGATAATACTGAAAGTGTTGAAGATAATACTGAAGGTGTTGAAGAAATACTGAAGGTGTTGAAGATAATACTGAAGGTGTTGAAGATAATACTGAAGGTGTTGAAGATAATACTGAAGGTGTTGAAGATAATACTGAAGGTGTTGAAGGTAATACTGAAGTGTTAAAGGTAATACTGAAGGTGTTGAAGATAATACTGAAGGTGTTGAAGATAATACTGAAGGTGTTGAAGATAATACTGAAGGTGTTGAAGGTAATACTGAAGGTGAAGATAATACTGAAGGTGTTGAAGGTAATACTGAAGGTGTTGAAGATACTACTGAAGGTGTTGAAGATAATACTGAAGGTGTTGAAGATAATACTGAAGGTGTTGAAGATAATACTGAAGGTGTTGAAGATAATACTGAAGGTGTTGAAGGTAATACTGAAGGTGTTGAAGGTAATACTGAAGGTGTTGAAGATAATACTGAAGGTGTTGAAGGTAATACTGAAGGTGAAGGTAATACTGAAGGTGTTGAAGGTAATACTGAAGGTGTTGAAGTAATACTGAAGGTGTTGTAGGTAATACTGAAGGTGAAGGTAATACTGAAGGTGTTGAAGTTAATACTGAAGGTGAAGGTAATACTGAAGGTGAAGGTAATACTGAAGATAATACTGAAGGTGTTGAAGATAATACTGAAGGTGTTGAAGGAAATACTGAAGGTGTTGAAGGTAATACTGAAGGTGTTGAAGATAATACTGAAGGTGTTGAAGATAATACTGAAGGTGAAGGTAATACTGAAGGTGATGAAGGTAATACTGAAGGTGTTGAAGATAATACTGAAGGTGTTGAAGGTAATACTGAAGGTGATGAAGGTAATACTGAAGGTATTGAAGGTAATACTGAAGGTGTTGAAGGTAATACTGAAGGTGTTGAAGGTAATACTGAAGGTGAAGATAATACTGAAGGTGTTGAAGGTAATACTGAAGGTGTTGAAGATAATACTGAAGGTGTTGAAGATAATACTGAAGGTGTTGAAGATAATACTGAAGGTGTTGAAGATAATACTGAAGGTGTTGAAGGTAATACTGAAGGTGTTGAAGGTAATACTGAAGGTGTTGAAGGTAATACTGAAGGTGTTGAAGGTAATACTGAAGGTGTTGAAGGTAATACTGAAGGTGAAGATAATACTGAAGGTGTTGAAGGTAATACTGAAGGTGTTGAAGGTAATACTGAAGGTGTTGAAGGTAATACTGAAGGTGTTGAAGATAATACTGAAGGTGTTGAAGGTAATACTGAAGGTGTTGAAGGTAATACTGAAGGTGTTGAAGATAATACTGAAGGTGTTGAAGGTAATACTGAAGGTGTTGAAGATAATACTGAAGGTGTTGAAGGTAATACTGAAGGTGTTGAAGATAATACTGAAGGTGTTGAAGTAATACTGAAGGTGAAGGTAATACTGAAGGTGTTGAAGGTAATACTGAAGGTGTTGAAGATAATACTGAAGGTGTTGAAGGTAATACTGAAGGTGTTGAAGGTAATACTGAAGGTGTTGAAGGTAATACTGAAGGTGTTGAAGGTAATACTGAAGGTGTTGAAGGTAATACTGAAGGTGAAGATAATACTGAAGGTGTTGAAGGTAATACTGAAGGTGTTGAAGATAATACTGAAGGTGTTGAAGATAATACTGAAGGTGTTGAAGATAATACTGAAGGTGTTGAAGATAATACTGAAGGTGTTGAAGGTAATACTGAAGGTGATGAAGGTAATACTGAAGGTGTTGAAGGTAATACTGAAGGTGTTGAAGGTAATACTGAAGGTGTTGAAGGTAATACTGAAGGTGAAGATAATACTGAAGGTGTTGAAGGTAATACTGAAGGTGTTGAAGGTAATACTGAAGGTGTTGAAGGTAATACTGAAGGTGATGAAGATAATACTGAAGGTGTTGAAGGTAATACTGAAGTGTTGAAGGTAATACTGAAGGTGTTGAAGATAATACTGAAGGTGTTGAAGGTAATACTGAAGGTGTTGAAGATAATACTGAAGGTGTTGAAGGTAATACTGAAGGTGTTGAAGATAATACTGAAGGTGTTGAAGGTAATACTGAAGGTGTTGAAGAAAATACTGAAGGTGTTGAAGGTAATACTGAAGGTGTTGAAGGTAATACTGAAGGTGTTGAAGATAATACTGAAGGTGTTGAAGGTAATACTGAAGGTGTTGAAGATAATACTGAAGGTGTTGAAGGTAATACTGAAGGTGTTGAAGGTAATACTGAAGGTGTTGAAGGTAATACTGAAGGTGTTGAAGGTAATACTGAAGGTGTTGAAGGTAATACTGAAGGTGTTGAAGAATATACTGAAGGTGTTGAAGGTAATACTGAAGGTGTTGAAGGTAATACTGAAGGTGTTGAAGGTAATACTGAAGGTGTTGAAGGTAATACTGAAGGTGTTGAAGATAATACTGAAGGTGTTGAAGATAATACTGAAGGTGTTGAAGATAATACTGAAGGTGTTGAAGATAATACTGAAGGTGTTGAAGGTAATACTGAAGGTGATGAAGGTAATACTGAAGGTGTTGAAGGTAATACTGAAGGTGTTGAAGATAATACTGAAGGTGTTGAAGGTAATACTGAAGGTGATGAAGGTAATACTGAAGGTGTTGAAGGTAATACTGAAGGTGTTGAAGGTAATACTGAAGGTGTTGAAGGTAATACTGAAGGTGTTGAAGATAATACTGAAGGTGTTGAAGGTAATACTGAAGGTGTTGAAGGTAATACTGAAGGTGTTGAAGGTAATACTGAAGGTGTTGAAGGTAATACTGAAGGTGTTGAAGGTAATACTGAAGGTGTTGAAGGTAATACTGAAGGTGTTGAAGATAATACTGAAGGTGTTGAAGGTAATACTGAAGGTGATGAAGGTAATACTGAAGGTGTTGAAAGTAATACTGAAGGTGTTGAAGATAATACTGAAGGTGTTGAAGGTAATACTGAAGGTGTTGAAGATAATACTGAAGGTGTTGAAGGTAATACTGAAGGTGTTGAAGGTAATACTGAAGGTGTTGAAGGTAATACTGAAGGTGTTGAAGGTAATACTGAAGGTGAAGTAATACTGAAGGTGTTGAAGGTAATACTGAAGGTAATACTGAAGG
>WNGS01131499.1:208544-220743 GCA_020271785.1 Procambarus virginalis
AAACAACTTTATACACAAACACAGAATAATGGGGTATAGAAGTTGGGTACAAATAGAGGGTATAGAAGTTGGGTACAAATAGAACTGCAGAAGGCCTATTGGTCCATATTCTTGATGTTTCTATATTGGAGCAGAGTCTTGAAGTGGGTAGAATATAGTTGTGCGTTAATTGGCTGTTGATTGCTGCTGTTGACTTCTTGATGTGTAGTGCCTCGCAGATGTCAAGCCGCCTGCTGTCACTGTATCTATCAATGATTTCTGTGTTGTTTGTTAAGATTTCTCTGGTGATGGTTTGGTTGTGGGAAGAGAGTATATGTTACTTAATAAAGCCCTGTTGCTTATGCATCGTTAAACGCCTGGAAAGAGATGTTGTTGTCTTGCCTATATACTGAGTTTTTTTAGGCTTACAGTCCCCAAGAGGGCATTTGAAGGCATAGACGACGTTTGTCTCTTTTAGAGCGTTCTGCTCCGTGTCTGGAGAACACGGAGCAGCGACAGCAGGCGGCTTGACAACTGCGAGGCACTACACATCAAGAAGGCAACACCAGCAATCAACAGCCAATTAAGCACAACTATATTCTACCCACTTCAAGACTCCGCTCCAATATAGAAGCATCAAGAATATAGGCCAATAGGCCTTCTGCAGTTCTATTTGTACCCAACTTCTATACCCTCTATTTGTACCCAACTTCTATACCCCATTATTCTGTGTTTTGTTGAAAGTTTGTTCACCTCATCCAACTATTATTGTATTACATCACCTCACCCAATGCAGGTATAAGAGCCAATGTTGTTTCAGGCATGAGTTGTGTGTTGATAAACTAAAGTCTTTGAAAATGTAATAAATTTTACGAAACGCGCTCAAGTGTCGCGTCAGACTAGAAATAAAAATGAATTTTGGTGAATTGATTTTCATTTACCGTCACCAGTAAAAAGAAGAAACATAAGGAAAATAGAGAAAATTCGTGTTAGAATTATTAATCTTACTTTTTCGGTCATATTTAATAATATATGTCTACAGGAAAGACTGCTACCAAAATATACCAATATATATATATATATATATATATATATATAGTATATATATATATTATATATATATTATATATATATATATATATATATATATATACAATGTGTGTGTGTGTGTGACTCACCTAGTTGTACTCACCTAGTTGTGCTGCGGGGTTGAGCTCTGGCTCTTTGGTCCCGCCTCTCAACCGTCAATCAACAGGTGTACAGTTTCTGAGCCTATGGGCTCTATCATATCTACACTTGAAACTGTGTATGGAGTCAGCCTCCACCACATCGCTTCCTAATGCATTCCATTGTCAATCACTCTGACACTAAAAAAGTTCTTTCTAATATCTCTGTGGCTCATTTGGGCACTCAGTTTCCACCTGTGTCCCCTAGTGCGTGTGCCCCTTGTGTTAAACAGCCTGTCTTTATCAACCTGTCGATTCCCCTGAGAATCTTGAATGTGGTGATCATATCCCCCTAACTCTTCTGTCTTCCAACGAAGTGAGGTTTAATTCCTGCAGTCGCTCCTCGTAGTTCATACCTCTCAGCTCGGGTACTAGTCTGGTGGCAAACCTTTGAACCTTTCCAGTTAGTCTATGCTTGACTAGATATGGACTCCATGCTGGAGCCGCATACTCCAGGATTGGTCTGACATATGTGGTAATTATGTTCTGAAAGATTCCTTACACAAGTTTCTAAAGGCCGTTCTTATGTTAGGCAACCTGGCATATGCTGCTGATGTTATCCTCTTGATATGAGCTTCAGGGGGCAGGTCTGGCGTGATATCAACCCCCAGGTCTTTCTCTCTCTCTGACTCTTGAAGTATTTCATCTCCAAATGGTACCTTGTATCTGGTCTCCTGCTTCCTACCCCTATCTTCATTACATTACATTTGCTAGGGTTAAACTCTAACAGCCATTTGTTTGACCATTCCTGCAGCTTGTCCAGGTCTTCTTGAAGTCTCAAGCTGTCCTCCTCTGTCTTAATCCTTCTCATAATGTTGTGTGTGTGTGTGTGGTGTGTGTGGGTGTGTGTGTGTTGTGTGGGTGTGTGGTGTGTGTAAATCACGAAAATTAAACATGTGATGAAAATTGGACAGTGTCAGACCACGGAGGAAGAATTGAAACAGGAATTTCCTTAAGTACTTCCGTATATTATTTACGAAAGAAAGATTTATTAGTCAAGTATTGGACATATATATATATAGGCAGGAGAGAGAGGTGAAGTACAATGAAAATGATGGGAATTAGGTGGATACAAATAACAGCCGCATAAGAACTGCAGAAGGCCTATTGACCCATACGAGGCAGCTCCTATTTATACCCACCAACAGCCCACACATGGATAATAATAGCAGAAGATAGTAATATTTAATGAATTAGTGAGACAAATGTGTATCAATGATCCTACTCAATCGCCCCTTAATTGATCTATCAAAAATTGATCTAAGTTATATAAACCATTGCTAATGTTCAGATAATTCTTTTTGTAATCTGTATTAATGCAGATTCAGTTTTGTTCCTGTTTAAGTGCTTTTACAATTCGGTGTTGAAGAAGCCATCTCCCAATCTATTTAGTGAGCATTTGCTGACAAATGAACACAAAGCATTAGACAACTGGCCATGTCTTACAGAGTATTTTTGTTGCTAAATTCTACATTTTAAATCTTTAGATGATTGCCCAACATAGAACCTATTACAGTCTTAACAAGGTATTTTATAAATTACACAATTATCACAACGAGGGCTTTTTCTAACTAATACTTTACCAACAGTTTTTTCGTTGCTAAACAATACATGTATATGAAAAAGTTCAGTCTTGACCATATTTTCAAACCTAGAGAACTATGGTAAACATAACACATTCTCTGGGCGATTTTTTCACTGCATATATTATTATAATATGTATGACGTGCTTTGCTACGGCAAACTTCCAAAAAACTCAGTGGATAACAAGACTTGAGACCAATAGAATCAATGTTCTTAAACTCTTCATCTAAGAATTCCCGAAGAGCTCTTAGATACATTGAAGAAAAAATATATTTTTTTCACATGTATCTATGCCCTGAGAAATAATGAGCATAAGATAAATTCTTAGTAGGATATATATATATATATATATATTAATATATATATATATATACTATATATATATATATATATCTAATATATATATATGTCGTACCTAGTAGCCAGAACGCACTTCTCAGCCTACTATGCAAGGCCCGATTTGCCTAATAGGCCAGTTTCATGAATTAATTGTTTTTCGACTACCTAACCTACCTAACCTAACCTAACTATTTTTCGGCTACCTAACCTAACCTAACCTATAAAGATAGGTTAGGTTAGGTTAGGTTAGGAAGGGTTGGTTAGGTTTGGTCATATATCTACATTAATTTTAACTCCAATAAAAAAAAATTGACCTCATACATAATGAAATGGGTAGCTTTATCATTTCATAAGAAAAAAAATAGAGAAAATATATTAATTCAGGAAAACTTGGCTTATTAGGCAAATCGGGCCTTGCATAGTAGGCCAAAAAGTGAGTTCTGGCTACTAGGTACGACATATATATATATATATATATATATATATATATATATATATATTATATATATATATATCTATATATATCTATAATACATACATCTACCTATATTCGTTATGTAACGAATAAAAGTTTGTGTGTATCAAGCAGCGCCTCTGGTGTACATTGTAATCATAGCACTTTTTATGTACTCACCTAGTTGTACTCACCTAGTTGTGCTTGCGGGGGTTGAGCTCTGGCTCTTTGGTCCCGCCTCTCAACCGTCAATCAACAGGTGTATAGTTTCCTGAGCCTAATGGGCTCTATCATATCTACACTTGAAACTGTGTATGGAGTCAGCCTCCACCACATCGCTTCCTAATGCATTCCATTTGTCAACCACTCTGACACTAAAAAGTTCTTTCTAATATCTCTGTGGCTCATTTGGGCACTCAGTTTCCACCTGTGTCCCCTAGTGCGTGTGCCCCTTGTGTTAAACAGCCTGTCTTTATCAACCCTGTCGATTCCCCTGAGAATCTTGAATGTGGTGATCATGTCCCCCCTAACTCTTCTGTCTTCCAACGAAGTGAGGTTTAATTCCTGCAGTCGCTCCTCGTAGCTCATACCTCTCAGCTCGGGTACTAGTCTGGTGGCAAACCTTTGAACCTTTTCCAGTTTAGTCTTATGCTTGACTAGATAGGGACTCCATGCTGGAGCCGCATACTCCAGGATTTGGTCTGACATATGTGGTATATAATGTTCTGAAAGATTCCTTACACAAGTTTCTAAAGGCCGTTCTTATGTTAGCCAACCTGGCATATGCTGCTGATGTTATCCTCTTGATATGAGCTTCAGGGGACAGGTCTGGCGTGATATCAACCCCCAGGTCTTTCTCTCTCTCTGACTCTTGAAGTATTTCATCTCCCAAATGATACCTTGTATCTGGTCTCCTGCTTCCTACCCCTATCTTCATTACATTACATTTGCTTGGGTTAAACTCTAACAGCCATTTGTTCGACCATTCCTGCAGCCATTATGTATATACCATTACCATTATGTATATTGTAAAGCTTGCGTTTTTGTGTACATTGTAAACCTATCGCCTTTTGTGTACACTGTAAACCCAGCTTCTTTTGTTTACATTGTAAACGTAGCTCCTTTTGTTTACATTGTAAAGTAGCGTTTTTTGTATACATTGTAAACCTATAGCGCCTTTTGTGTACAATGTAAACAAAACATGTAATGTGCAATGTGTTTTTGTGTACAATGTAAACAAAACATGTAAACAATGTCTTTTGTGTATATTGTATATCCTAGCGTCATTTGTGTACATTGTAAACCTATAGCGTCATTTGTATACATTGTATTCCTAGTGTCATTTGTGTACATTGTAAACCTAGCGCCTTTTAGGTACAATGTAAACCTATAGCGTCTTTGTATACATTGTAAACCTAGCGTTTTTGTGTACATTGTAAACCTAACGCCTTTTATGTCATTGTAAACCTATAGCGTCTTTTATGACCATTGTAAACCTAGCGCCTTTTGTGCACATTGTAAACCTCACAAGCTGTGTAGAAAGTACCTTTTATTTTCATGTTACTCAACGTCACCTGACAAACCAAAAAGTTATGTTCATATTTGAGAGGAGTGGAAGGGGGTTATCTTTTTTCTTATTTCCTAGAGACAGCCGCATCATATATGCCTCGTCCCTTCACGACCCCTCTATCAGCTCACCCCTCCCCAGGCTTCAACAACCCCCTTCCCCATGCATCTTTAACACCACCCCCACATCTTCTTCAACCCCCCTTCCCCATGCATCTTAACACCACACCCCACATGCTTCTTCAACCCCCCTCCCCCATGCATCTTAACACCCACCCCCCACCTACTTCTTCAACCCCCCTCCCCATGCATCTTTAACACCACCCCCCACATGCTTCTTCAAACCCCCCCATATGCTTCTACCCCCCCCCCCACACCACACACACACATGCTTCTACACCCCCCACTCCCCCCACCAACACACTGCTTCTACAACCAAGTCCTTCAACCTCCTCTACGATTTTTCGACTGGCAGCCTTCTCCTAACCCTCTACGACTCGCATCAGAAAATACGGACATACCCTCAGCCTCCCATTCCCCTCCACTGTGTCTGTGTGTACATGATCATCTATCAACCCAATAAATACCTCTATCAAGCTGTTAGACTCCTCTTATGCCTATACAAAACCCTCTTCTCATCCTTCTCTCCCCCCCCCCCACTTCCTCGCCTCTATGATCTCATATTACCAGCCCCCCCCCCTTCTGTGCTCAGACAAAACCCTCTTTCAATTTTAACTCCTTCCCCTCAATCCTTACAATCCGACCTAAGATCTACCAAGTTCCAAATTCTCCATTCTCCATTTCATTTGGCCCTCCTCTTAAATTTTAACCCCCCCCCCCGGTCCCCTTCCCTTCCTCCCTTGTACATAGTACACGGTTTACATTGGACACATTAGGTAAATAGACACATCAGTTGTAAGAGAAACTTGCCCAAATATTAGCCATACCTGGGAATCGAAGTCGGATCCAATCAGTTGTGATTTAATGGTGCCAATCACTGAGCACTGTTCAGAATTTATGACCAAGAATATTCCACAAAATATTCTCATTAAGTATTATCATACATTTACATGTACATGTATGTATAGAGATAACAACATCCTGTTATATACATTACAAAAACCAAGATGTGATATGAAGAACAAGTGAGATGAGTTGATATTAAATTTCTTTCAATGGGTTGTGTACATAAGTCCACTAATATTTCAGAATACATAAATACAAAACACATCTCATTAACTAATAAACCTTCCTATAAACATAAAGTTCAGGAAGCTTCATGACTGTTGTTACCAAGTGGGGTGGACGCAGCAGGAAGAGCCAATAAATCCATAACATCAATAAGACAGACACGCTTAAGCTATTCTTAAACTACGAGGAATCAAAACCATTTAAATTAAAAACAAATGAATTTCATCTCCCCACAGGAAACAACCTTCTACACCTGATGGAAGGAGGATAAAGAAAGTGGCAAGTGAAAATGCACAGAAGCAAACGGAGTTCAAAGCTATGTATGTGCACGAACAAGAATGGGATTACAAACACAGCAAATATACTCAAGCAATGATAACTCAAGAACCACCTGGATGAAGGTGCATCATATAAAGTGTTACAAGTCATTGTTACAAGTCATGCACTGTTCCCTCGTGATTACCACATAAGAGATAGAAGGAAGGAGGGGGAAAGGGGAGAGACAGAGTAGCTCTGTTGGTCTGAAAATGCTGGATAATCCAAGATCGAGAATGATAAAAAATGCTAATTAATAGGCACATGACAATGAGATAATCCAAGGCAACAGTAAAAGTGATGTACAACATCCCCCCAAAGCTACGTAATTGGATAATTATTACTGTCATACAAACAATCCCTTCTGTTGCAAGTGGCAGTGGATTACGGTCATTAATCCGGGCACACTTCAAATTGCAAGACTCCAAAATTATAATAACACAGAAGCGACAGAGTGGATACGGTACATGAAGAAGCCGGTCTGTATGTTTAAAGCTCAATTACCAGCAAAACATTCTTAAGAGGCCTTGAAAATGTCGTTGTATTCATTGATCCTGTGAAAGCATTTGATAAATTTGACTATGAACCTGTCAGAGGGCCCTGACAGCTGAGTGGACAGCGCTCGGGGTTCGTAGTCCTCAGGTTCCGGGTTCGATCTCCGGTGGAGGCGATAAAGAAATGGACACAGTTCCTTTCACCCTGATGCCCCCTGTTCACCTAGCAGTATATAGGTATCTGGGAGTTAGACAGCTACTATGGGCTGCTTCCTGGGTGTTTGTAAAAAAAAAAAAGGAGTCCTGGTCGAGGACTGGGCCGCAGGGACGCTAAGCCCCGAAATCATCTCAAGATAACCTCAAGATAAGATGGAGTAAAGATACTTAAAATGGAATCTTGGGTAATAACAGGTAATTTAGAAATTTCCATAATATTGCTTTAAATATTCAATTTCAAAAGAGTTGCAGTAAATCAAACAAAATCCAGCCTAAGTACAGTAGGAATTTCAATTCTCACAACAATTATCTTTCTCATTCGCATCCACACAGCAACGGTCTTTCCCATTGTTATCTTCACATACAATTTGAATTCTCACAACAATAATCTTTCTCATTCGCATCCTCTCAACAACGGTCTTTCCCATTCTTATCCTCACAACAACAAGCTTTCTTATTCTCTTTCTCACAGCAATAATATTTAATCATTCTCTGAAAGTGGAATACATCCCACTTTTCTTTCATCCTATGCTAACGATAACCGAAAATTACCAGGTTTACGATTTTTTTTTATTATTTTTATCAAAATTACCTCGCTGGAAGACAAAAAATATAGTGAGATATTAAAAAAAACTCTTCGAAGGACAAACTGACTAATTAAAATTACTTCCAGATGGATAAAATTCAAATCAAAGGAGTATAGAATACAAAACAGAGTCAGATCTCATGGGAAAGAAATGACCACGTAAAAGATCTTTAAATAAGTATTTTACAAGACCTAACCTTCAAAGGCATAACAATCCCTATGTAATATAGCAAAGCTATACAATTTGCAAAGATGCTTTATTACCTGAATAGAATTAGTAAAATGCTTAACCTTCGTGGACCACATGAAAGAACTCGACAGGTACTTCTTGAAATAGTCCATGAAAAAGATACCTCATAATATGCAAAGCACTAAAGGTTAGGTCCAAGACTGGCTCAGTGAAATTACAACGTACTGCAGACGAGGAGTCACAATAACGTGGCTGAAATATGTTTACTAACCCACACACTAGAAAGTGAAGGGACGACGACGTTTCGGTCCGTCCTGGACCATTCTCAAGTCGATTGTGAGAATGTGAGAATCAAGAAATGTCGTCGTCCCTTCACTTTCTAGTGTGTGGTTTGGTCAACTTACAACGTACTGTAGTGAGAGATAAAGTAAGAAGTGAACGATACAGTGAAAAGTCTGGGTGCCATCAATAAAGTTGGAAAAAGGCAGTATTAATTTTTGGAGTTAGCAACACTTCACTCAACCTTCCGCCAACAAGTCTAAGAAAAGAAGAATCGCTGCAATAACGGTGAAAGCTTGCCGGACTGAACTCAACATGCTTCTACTGAAGTTGCTATATCGTCCGGGCTGTAATGGCTTTATGGGTCTCTGGTTTACGAAGGCAAACTGCCTCACAGATCAGGCAACTACAAGGGAAGCACTGCCGCAAGCGGGCTACGACAAAAGGAAAATTATGAAAATCATCCACAGGTATTATGTTCTGCTGACAAGAGATTTAGAGAACGAATAACCCCATGGAAGCACTGATACATAAAGAGATCAAATAGCGGAAGCAACATTTGAAAAAAGTATGCACGTCAACAAGTCAAGGACCCACGAAAATGCGCGGTGTTTGAGTGCCAACCAGAATTTTAGTGATATTTAATCTGACCGAGTTGAACAAAAATAGTAAACTTTGAAATCCTATTCAGAATGAGCGACCATAGTCCCCTGACATTTATGAATCGTGTGAAAGTATTAATGACCTGTCTATTCATAAAAAAAGGCCGTCATTCTGGAGGAAATTGTGAGGAAATTAGATCATTTATATTAGAAATATCTCACATGGGAAGACTTCACAAGACATGACTAACTTGCCCTGCTAGAAATGCCAGGAACCATTCGATGAATTGGTCATTGTCGAGAACTAAACGAGTTTAAAACTTTAGTTTAAATGTTTTTGTCCATTTACAAAAATGATATCTGTTATAGAAGTAATGAAGCTTCTTTAAGTGACAAACTCAAAAGACAAATTACATCATGTTAGGATATAAATTGTTGTAAATTATTTGATTTTATAAAGCATCCAAATTTTAATGTAATATATTTGGTCAAACATGATGGCACTTGGTAGTGCTGTGACGTCTTATCCTTTGAAGATGCATTA
The DNA here is from genome assembly GCA_020271785.1 of Procambarus virginalis. Lineage (NCBI taxonomy): Eukaryota > Metazoa > Arthropoda > Malacostraca > Decapoda > Cambaridae > Procambarus > Procambarus virginalis. Next base: position 218,110 of record WNGS01131499.1, read on the forward strand.
AGGTTACATGACCTAGCGCAGCAAATGAGAGGAGGCCTATGATGACTTCAGTGGAAGCCTCAGGAACCCTAGAGGGTACAGTACTATTTCAAGTTGCAATCCTTAGTTATTATGTCATGGCAATGTTGTTTAGCGCATGTTCCTGGGAACAGCCAGCGCATAGGTTCGAATCCTCATCACATCTACTAATTTGCTTATACATATATATATATATATATATATATATATATATATATATATATATATATATATATATATATATATATATATATGAGTGTAAATCACGAAAATTAACACGTGATGAAAAATGTGACAGTGTCAAACCACGGAGGACGAATTGAAACAGGAATATATATATATATATATATATATATATATATATATATAATATATATATATATATATATATATATATATTTATGTATATATATATATATATATATATATCTATATTATATATATATATATATATATATATATATATTATATTATATATATATATCTATATATATATATAACTGAAAACACACCACCCAGAAGTGACTCGAACCATACTGCCAGGAGCAACGCAACTGGTATGTACAGGACGCCTTAATCCACTTGACCATCACGACCATTGTGTGTTCTTCACGTGTGCCCCAAAGAATTTGTGTTCCTCACGTGTGCCCCAAAGAATGAGGTGAATTGATAAAATGCTATGCCAAAGATTACCATCAGAGTTCTGGCGGCCTGATGGGCTAAATAGCCTCGGCTACCATCAGTTTTTGTCCAGTCGTGATGGTCAAGTGGATTAAGGCGTCCTGTACATACCAGTTGCGTTGCTCCTGGCAGTATGGGTTCGAGTCACTTTGGGGTGTGAGTTTTCAGTTGCATATAGTCGCCTCGGAGATATATATAGTAAATATATATTATATGGATAGTATATAATATAATAATAGTCTATAGAGAGGAGAGTGACGATGAGGAGAGATGAAGAAAGAGAGAGAGAGAGAGGAGAGAGGGAACGAGGTAGAGAGAAGAGGAGAGAGAGAGAGAGAATAGAGAAGAGTAGAAGAGGGCAAGAGAGGAGAGAGAGAGAGAAGAAAGAGAGGAGAGAGAAGAGAGAGAGAGTGGAAGAGAAGGAGAGAGAGAGAGGAGAGAGAGAGAGTGAGAGATGCGCGCATATCATCTCCCTAAAAGTTCCAATAACGTATGTAACATTTTATGACCTTGGAGGAATAGCTGGCCCAGGCAAAAGTGACCCCAAAAATAGATTCTTTTATTACTTAAGGACAACAAGAACACTGCGACCGAGGATTACCTCAAGCTTCTCTTGAGATAGTCCAGGAATGCACTGTCTTCTTCTACGAACCCCAGATTATTTCATTCCAGTAACGCCCACTGTTTATTTCCAGGAACACGCACTGTCTTTTTCCAGGAACACCAACTGTCTATTTCCAGGAACACTCTTCGAGTTTTCCTAGGAAGAAAACGGCGATATCATCGCCACGTCGCTATTAAACTGACCAGCTAATAATATTGGGTATTCTTCTTAAAACATCAGTCTCTGGTCTGTAAACAACATAAAAACATTTTCCCTTGAACGAACTTAATTATCAGTACTAAAACAAAATAAATATAGAAACCTCTTTCCACTTCTTGATGAAATGCATCTTAGAAGACGCCCGATGCGTGAGTGGGAGGTAGACGCCATTTATTTAACGTAAACAAAAGTCTCGCTTGGAGCCACGCTTGAAGTTCTACAATTATTTCCCTCTAGAAGCTGCGTTATGGGAGTTACAAATCTCTGATCATCAATATGATCTTCAGCAGCACAGCAATAAGAGAAGTGTTCGGAACCCGATAACCCGTTAATTCTAGTTATTCATGACCAGTAATATAGGTAGATTAGGATATACTGGTTAGGACACGTAGCAAGCAACTCAAATGGGTAAATATCAATTAAAACAATTCAGGTAAGCATTTTCTCCTGATATAACTGTCATATATTTGTTACGATTATTATTATGGGAGTCTGTTGACAGGTGAATTGAAGGGAATAGAAGAATTAGAAATACTACCTGATACAACACGTGATATGTGACTCACACTAGCATCACGTACAAGGAGTATTAGTCTGTGTTCATCCGTGTTTATATCTGCTTGTCCAGGCTATAAACAACCATACAGGTAAGCTGTATTTGTTTAATTTCATTTACTAATCTATGTAGTCTTAACATTTGTAGTAAATGACTACTAATTCCGATAATTTCGATTGCTGATAGACTATATAAGTAATGAATCCACCCCAGCTTGTGTAGGAAACGATTGGTGGAATTTAATATCATACAGTACACTTTAAATTCATACAGTCCACTTTAAAATCATCCAGTCCACACTATCAATAAAAAATAAAATTAAACGGTAATAGAATAAATTAAAATAATAATAAATACCACAAATCACTTTTCCCACACACACACCCAGTCTACTTCCACGAGCACCCACTGCCTATTTCCAGGACTATCTACTGTCAATTTCTAGGAATATCAACTATTTGATTCCTGGAACACCCACTGTCTGTTTCCATTTCCAGCATGTATAACATCCTAGGAAAAGTAGTTATCTTAATATAAAAGACAATCGTTACTGGAG
>WNGS01131499.1:228876-231376 GCA_020271785.1 Procambarus virginalis
CCCCCTCGACTACCTGCAGCTGGTCCCTGGCCCCTCGACCACCCGCAGCTGGTCCCTGGCCCCTCGACTACCCGCAGCTGGTCCCTGGGCCCTCGACCACCCGCAGCTGGTCCTTGGCCCCTCGACCACCCGCAGCTGGTCCCTGGCCCCTCGACCACCCGCAGCTGGTCCCTGGCCCCCTCGACTACCCGCAGCTGGTCCCCGGTGTACCTGGGCGGGACGCAGCTGGTCCTCGGCGACCTGCAGCTGGTCCCCAGGCCCCTCGACGGCCCGCAGGTGGTCCCAGGTTACCAACACCACCCACTAGAGAAGACAGCTGCAGGTCCTGGAAGGTGAGATCGGTCCTGGAATAAGCCAGAGTAACTCATATTAATAATTAGTCCAGTAACGATTGTTTTTATATTAAGATAACTACTTTTCCTAGGATGTTATACATGCTGGAAATGGAAACAGACAGTGGGTGTTCCAGGAATCAAATAGTTGATATTCCTAGAAATTGACAGTAGATAGTCCTGGAAATAGGCAGTGGGTGCTCGTGGAAGTAGACTGGGTGTGTGTGGGGAAAAGTGATTTGTGGTATTTATTTATTTATTTTAATTTATTTCTTACGTTAATTTATTTGTTTTGATAGTGGACTGGATGATTTTAAAGTGGACTGTATGAATTTAAAGTGGACTGTCTGATATTAAATTCCCACAAATCGTTTCCTACACAAGCTGGGGGGTTCATTACTTATATAGTCTATCAATCCCAGGGACCAGCTGCAGGCAGGGATTATGATGGCCCACATTACAAGCTCTCACAGACATTTATGGCATCTTAAATACATAAACGCGCGCTCTAAGAAGAACATTAAGGAGTTATGAGTCTATCTGAATATGTTCAGGAGCACAATTCTCAAAAATGGTATAATTCTTCCATATTTCTTAATAATAATATTAGTCTTGTCAGTTATTTTATTTTACGATATGTTGTTCTTGTTAATGCTGTCAGAATACTATTGCCATACATATATTCTCTTGTGCAAATGTGTGTCAGAAATACTAAACAGATTTGTCCAGTCCAGACCTATTTAAAAGTCGGAAGTAGATAATCTTTTTTTTAAAGCTAGGAATCTTTACACAATTCCCCTTTTCAAGAAAAATGTTAATTACGAGAATGAAATTCAGACTGAAGCAAACTGATTTATTCTGACCCCCTAAATAAGCTATTATTAAAAACAAGAAAAAACTATAGTAATATACAACATTAATCACAGATCCTTGCAAAATGAACAGAAATTTCATGCTATTCATAATTTCCCCGTATTCACATAAACCAGATGATCATCCCATACCTTCAAAGGTTTCTCAAAGCCCTGCAAGACCCTCCCACTTTCTCAGAGTATAGCGGTGACTCTTTATATTATATCTCACTGCTAATCATCTCTCACTGGCGACCACGTACACAGTAGACCAAATATAGTTGGTATTCGAGAGACAGAGACAGACAGGAAAAAAGGACAAAGGCAAGCAGAAACAGTCAGGAAAACAGAGGTAAAGAGAAGCAGATAGACAGTAGATGGAGGGATAGATAAATGGTTGCACAGATCGATGGATAGATGGACAGATAGATGAATAGAAAGAGTGATAGATGTAGATATGGACGAAAATGAGATGGGTAGAAAGATGTATAGGTAGATGGACAGATGGATGTATAGGCGGATGTATAGGATGATTGATAAATGGACGGATAGCTGGATAGAGGTGGTTAGGTAGATGGATAAATGGATGGAAAGATAACTGAGTAAATAGATTGGTGAGATTGATAAATTGATGAGATTGATAAAGTGATGGTAGATTGAGATGGATAGATTGATGGAAGATTGATTAGAAGGATAGATAGATGGAATATATGGATGGATAGATAGATACATGGATATATGGATGAATGGATAGATAGATGAATGAGATAGAAAGATATAGGGATAAATGAATATATAGATGAAAGAGATTGAAAGATACAGGGAAAAATGGATATATAGATAGATGGATAAATGGATAGATGGATGAATAAATGGATAGACGATTGCACTGAAGAATAGACGATTGCACTGAAGAATAGATAGAAAGAGTGGTGAATGGATAAATGGATATATACGTGGCTAGATGGACAGATTGATAGTTTGATGTTTGTTGTTACCTTCACTATTACCTTCACTATTTGGGTACTGACTTCTCCTAGCAGGCATCAATAACACTACAGCCATGCAGGAGGTCATGTAACTTTCCCATGTGTATATTTGTATAATAAAAGTGTATGTTTTTGAATAACATGACAGTCTATGTTTGTTTGTTTGTGGCATTCCTGGTTCAAGCCTAGCACTGACTTATTATATATTCCCCGATACAGTAGTTTATGATCACGCCATCCACCCTCCAGGGAGTGGGGCAGTGTAGTCAACGTCTGGTAGAGTGAGAGGAAAGGGAAGAGAACTAACAGAAACCCTTTAAACACAAAC
>WNGS01131499.1:233876-248836 GCA_020271785.1 Procambarus virginalis
TGGAAGAGTTCGAAATTACGAGAGAGGAGGTCAAGAGACACCTGCTGGATCTGGATGTTAGAAAGGCTGTTGGTCCAGACGGGATCTCACCTTGGATAATGAAAGAGTGTGCAGAGGCACTTTGCTTGCCACTCTCCATAGTGTATAGTAAGTCACTGGAGACGGGAGACCTACCAGAAATATGGAAGACGGCAAATGTGGTCCCAATATACAAAAAGGGCGACAGGCAAGAGGCATTGAACTACAGGCCAGTGTCCTTGACTTGTATACCATGCAAGGTGATGGAGAAGATCGTGAGAAAAAACCTGGTAATACATCTGGAGAGAAGGGACTTCGTGACAAATCGCCAACATGGGTTCAGGGAGGGTAAATCTTGCCTTACAGGCTTGATAGAAATCTACGATCAGGTGACAAAGATTAAGCAAGAAAGAGAGGGCTGGGCGGACTGCATTTTCTTGGACTGTCGGAAAGCCTTTGACACAGTACCGCATAAGAGGCTGGTACATAAACTGGAGAGACAGGCAGGTGTAGCTGGTAAGGTGCTCCAGTGGATAAGGGAGTATCTAAGCAATAGGAAGCAGAGAGTTACGGTGAGGGTGAGACCTCCGATTGGCGTGAAGTCACCAGTGGAGTCCCACAGGGCTCTGTACTCGGTCCTATCTTGTTTCTGATATATGTAAATGATCTCCCAGAGGGTATCGATTCATTTCTCTCAATGTTTGCGAACGATGCCAAAATTATGAGAAGGATTAAAACAGAAGAAGACTGTTTGAGGCTTCAAGAAGACCTAGACAAGCTGCAGGAATGGTCGAACAAATGGTTTTTAGAGTTTAACCCAAGCAAATGTAATGCAATGAAGATAGGTGAGGAAGCAGGAGGCCAGATACAAGGTACCATCTGGGAGAGGAAATTCTTCAGGTGTCAGAGAAAGAAAAAGACTTGGGGGTTGATATCACGCCAGACCTGTCTCCTGCAGCACATATCAAGAGGATAACATCAGCGGCATATGCCAGGCTGGCCAACATACGAATGGCATTCAGAAACTTGTGTAAAGAATCATTCAGAACTTTGTATACCACATATGTCAGGCCAATCCTGGAGTATGCAGCCCCAGCATGGAGTCCATATCTAGTCAAGGATAAGACTAAACTGGAAAAGGTTGAAAGGTTTGCCACCAGACTAGTACCAGAGCTGAGAGGTATGAGCTACGAGGAGAGACTACGGGAATTAAACCTCACTTCGTTGGAAGACAGAAGAGTTAGGGGGGACATGATCACTACATTCAAGATTCTGAAGGGAATTGATAGGGTAGATAAAGACAGGCTATTTAACACAAGGGGCACACGCACAAGGGGACACAGGTGGAAACTGAGTGCCCAAATGAGCCACAGAGATATTAGAAAGAACTTTTTTAGTGTCAGAGTGGTTGACAAATGGAATGCATTAGGAAGTGATGTGGTGGAGGCTGACTCCATACACAGTTTCAAGTGTAGATATGATAGAGCCCAATAGGCTCAGGAATCTGTACACCTGTTGATTGACGGTTGAGAGGCGGGACCAAAGAGCCAGCGCTCAACCCCCGCAAACACAACTAGGTGAGTACACACACACACACACACCTTCCAACGTTGAGTCCCTTCACGCTGTGTTTTCTTATACATATGAACACATTTGGAAGCATTCTGGGATAGGCCAGGAGCACCTGCAGTCTGGGGCAGGACAAAAAGCACCGCCAATTTGGGATGGTGTCGTGATGCTAAACCCTGGTTCATTCCGAACACAGCGTTTACACAACACATATCACCTTGCCTCAGCAACTGTTTCTACCACAGTGTACTTCTACACACACCAGACCCTTGAGGCGTACCGCTAAGTTTGTACAGGAACACAATGAGGGGACTATGGAAGGTATTTAAAGGCCGTCGGGTTTTCTCATTAAATTACAAAGAATAGACTCTGACAATTAATAACATATTAACATACTCTATTTAGTTAAATAAACTCCCAATACCCATAACCCACTTGACCTCCGCGGTCACCACCCACACTCGTAACTTCCGCCTAAGTCCCTAATACTGAATAATTACTACAACGCTCCACACCCGGTTAGTCTTACATTCAATACTCACATACTGCAGACTTAACTTGGTCACTAAGATCACATCAGGCTCCCGCACAGCTGTCTGCTACACTTCGTTGCTGCCACAGACGGAGACCCGGAGGACTTGCCAGTTCCACTCCCACAACCAGACTGTGTTCAGCCAGCCATGGCCTCAAACATTTCTCCCCGCCTCTCAAGGAAGGTATAATTCGATTAGCCTTATCCCTAGAAGGGGTAACCTAGTTCCTAGAAGCCTGAGTCCTCTTCCCAGGAATTATTAGTTTGGCTAAGCAGCTGCGGTCTTAATTCCTTGACCTTTCCTGGATGTGTGACCATAGTCTGTATACTTAACATGTACTTCCAATCATCATTCGTTAAGTGTTGTAGTAATGATCCTCTAGCTAATGATCCCTCCTAACTTGTGGATTACAACACCACTCCCCTCCTTAAACACGCATATGTCCCCATATGCATCATTGCAATGGTTCCATTGGTGCAAGGACCTGGAGGATGCACCCACCATATATGTACTACTAAAAATTCATCCAATAAGTTCATCATGCACACAATGAACTAATTTAAAATTTTCCCCGACATGATCACAACACTTCAACATATACATTAAATTCACATCATAGCATAGGTAAAATACTCTGTAATATTTTTTCCCATCCCTCACAATGCACATATACCTAAACTGCTTACATTCAATTACATACATACATAACCATAAAATTACATGGACCAGAATGCTGGCACTTAAACAAACGGACACTAGTCATTAATATGTACACAACACATACATCTAAGGTTCTTCATCCTTAGTAACAAGTTAATACCAATTTTCCATCTGCCCTGTACTGTTCACATAAGGGCTTACAATTGACACCCACAATGTTTCACTGGCTTCATCCACAAATGGCCGCATCACTTCTCTTATCTTCGTCTCCCATGGTTGCTAGGTCATAGATCCTCCGTGACCCAGACAAAACCCAGGCTGTCCAGCCTGGTGAATGTTGTCAATGTCCCATCGTTCCTTTGAGCTAACCTGATCCTGGCATCCAGAGCAACGGAGAGTCCTACCCCATGGTCATGTCCCCTCGGGTCCATGCTGCCGTCTCGTTCCAGGGCACTAACCCCAGAACGCTCAAGATACCTCACAGCTCTCTGGTCATCCTTCCTTGCTGTGCTCGTAACAGCTGTAGCACATTACTCTAGGATCATCTGCCCAGAGTGTGTTCACACGTACTCACACCTTCCCGACAGCTATACCTGCAAATTATTCCCTCGGAGCCCCCTGGCTCGATCCGATGAGTACATGACACCCCCTCGGCTCCTTACTCTCTCCCCGTATATAGCCTGAGCGCAGCTGCAAAACCATTGCAGCTGGCCCTTATCCCTGCTTTGATGTCAGGGGGCGAATTTCGCCTATAATGTCACGTTGGCTTCACTTCCTCCCCCTTTTTTTTCTAGAGTTAAATTGAGTTTAGCATCATGGCTTCACTTCTACTCTAACTGAAGCTCTGTGACATGATCCCGGGGGACCTTCTCAAGCCTAACACTCCGTAATGGTGCCGATGAGGTAATGTATATACATACACAAATATATTCACAATAAATACCTCATTAAAATAATTTCCATCATATGTCATTAAAGTATCACCATACTGCCACTGGCTCGCCTCAAGCGAGATTCCTGTAACAAATGAAAAATTCAATGTAAATAATGAAGTTTTATGAGTCTTTATGAGTCTTGCTAGATGAGTCCCCTTGGCTCGCCTACTGCAGCCAGCAACTTCTGCAATTATCAACATTGCACCTTATCAATAACACTTACCCACTCCGACACACCATCACCTCTGGTCATCCCAACCACTAATGACCATTATAACGCCACACATCCCCACAACCACTTCCTGCGTCCTAACGCACCGACATTACTACGCCCATACCCACCTTACCGACCACTACCTGGCGCCCCTGCGCCACCATATACTCCACAACACCACACTCCATACCAGGCGTCCAAACGCCACTACACTACACCACCCAATGGCATCCCCAACGCTATCAATATACGGCGTCCCCAACGCCATCAACAGAACACCCGGCGTCCCCAACGCCATCAACACAACACCCGGCGTCCCCAACGCCATCAACAGAACACCCGGCGTCCCCAACGCCATCAACACAACACCCGGCGTCCCCAACGCCATCAACACAACACCCGGCGTCCCCAACGCCATCAACACAACACCCGGCGTCCCCAACGCCATCAACACAACACCCGGCGTCCCCAACGCCATCAACACAACACCCGGCGTCCCCAACGCCATCAACACAACACCCGGCGTCCCCAACGCCATCAACACAACACCCGGCGTCCCCAACGCCATCAACACAACACCCGGCGTCCCCAACGCCCTCAACACAACACCCGGCGTCCCCAACGCCATCAACAGAACACCCGGCGTCCCCAACGCCATCAACACAACACCCGGCGTCCCCAACGCCATCAACACAACACCCGGCGTCCCCAACGCCATCAACACAACACCCGGCGTCCCCAACGCCATCAACACAACACCCGGCGTCCCCAACGCCATCAACACAACACCCGGCGTCCCCAACGCCATCAACACAACACCCGGCGTCCCCAACGCCATCAACACAACACCCGGCGTCCCCAACGCCATCAACACAACACCCGGCGTCCCCAACGCCCTCAACACAACACCCGGCGTCCCCAACATCACACACAGCGTCCTCAACACCCTCAACATCACACACAGCGTCCCCAACGCCCTCAACATCACACACACAGCGTCCCCAACGCCCTCAACATCACACACACAGCGTCCCCAACGCCCTCAACATCACACACAGTGTCCCCAACGCCCTCAACATCACACACAGCGTCCCCAACGCCCTCAACATCACACACAGCGTCCCCAACGCCCTCAACATCACACACAGCGTCCCCAACACCCTCAACATCACACACAGCGTCCCCAACGCCCTCAACATCACACACAGCGTCCCCAACGCCCTCAACATCACACACGGCGTCCCCAACGCCCTCAACATCACACACGGCGTCCCCAACATCACACACGGCGTCCCCAACATCACACACGGCGTCCCCAACGCCCTCAACATCACACACGGCGTCCCCAACGCCCTCAACATCACACACAGCGTCCCCAACGCCCTCAACATCACACACGGTGTCCCCAACATCACACACGGCGTCCCCAACGCCCTCAACATCACACACGGCGTCCCCAACATCACACACGGCGTCCCCAACGCCCTCAACATCACACACGGCGTCCCTAACGCCCTCAACATCACACACGGCGTCCCCAACGCCTCAACATCACACAGGGCGTCCCCAACGCCCTCAACATCACACACGGCGTCCCCAACGCCCTCAACATCACACACGGCGTCCCCAACATCACACACGGCGTCCCCAACGCCCTCAACATCACACACAGCGTCCCCAACGCCCTCAACATCATACACGGCGTCCCCAACGTCACACACGGCGTCCCCAACGCCCTCAACATCACACACGGCGTCCCCAACGTCCTCAACATCACACACAGCGTCCCCAACGCCCTCAACATCACACACGGCGTCCCCAACATCACACACGGCGTCCCCAACATCACACACGGCGTCCCCAACGCCCTCAACATCACACACGGTGTCCCCCAACGCCCTCAACATCACACAGGGCGTCCCCAACGCCCTCACCATCACACACGGTGTCCCCCAACGCCCTCAACATCACACAGGGCGTCCCCAACGCCCTCACCATCACACACGGTGTCCCCCAACGCCCTCAACATCACACAGGGCGTCCCCAACGCCCTCACCATCACACACGGCGTGGCTGTCACACAGTCGTGGCTGTCACACAGTCGTGGCTGTCATACAGTCGTGTCTGTCATACAGTCGTGGCTGTTATAAAGTCGTGGCTGTCATACAGTCGTGGCTGTCATACAGTCGTGGCTGTCACACAGTCGTGGCTGTCACACAGTCGTGGCTGTCATACAGTCGTGACTGTCATACTGTCGTGACTGTCATACAGTCGTGGCTCTCACACAGTCGTGGCTGTTATAAAGTCGTGGCTGTCACACAGTCGTGGCTGTCACACAATCGTGGCTGCCACACAGTCGTAGCTGTCACACAGACGTGGCTGTCATACAGTCGTGGCTCTCATACAGTCATACAGCTGTCATACAGTCGTGGCTGTCATACAGTCGTGGCTGTCATACAGTCGTGGCTGTCATACAGTCGTGGCTGTCACACAGTCGTGACTGTCACACAGTCGTGACTATCATACAGTCGTGGTTGTCATACAGTCGTGGCTGTCATACAGTCGTGGCCGTCTCACAGTCGTGACTATCATACAGTCGTGGTTGTCATACAGTCGTGGCTGTGACACAGTCGTGGCTGTCATACAGTCGTGGCTGTCATCCAATGGTGGCTGTCACACAGTCGTGGCTGTCACACACTCGTGGCTGTCATACAGTCGTGGCTGTCACACAGCCATGTCTGTTATACAGACGTGGCTGTCACACAGTCGTGACTCTCACACAGTCGTGACTGTCATAAAGTCGTGGCTGTCACACAGTCGTGGCTGTAACACAGTCGTGGCTGTCACACAGTCAATACAGTCACACAGTCGTGACTGTCACACAGTCGTGGCTGTCATACAATCGTGGCTGTTGTACAGTCGTGGCTGTCGCACAGTCGTGGCTGTCGCACAGTCGTGGCTGTCACACTGTCGTATCTGTTACGCAGTCGTGGCTATCACACAGTCGTGGCTATCACACAGTCGTGGCTGTCATACAGTCATGGCTGTCACACAGTCGTGGCTATCACACAGTCGTGGCTGTCACACAGTCGTGGCTGTCACACAGTCGTTGCTGGCATACAGTCGTGGCTGTCATACAGTCATGGCTGTCACACAGTCGTGGCTGTTACACAGTCGTGGCTGTTACACAGTCGTGGCTGTTACACAGTCGTGGCTGTCATACATTCGTGGCTGTCACACAGTCGCGGCCGTCACACAGTCGTGGCTATCATACAGTCGTGGCTGTCATACAGTCGTGGCTGTCACACAGTCGTGGCTATCATACAGTCGTGGCTGTCACACAGTCGTGGCTGTTATAAAGTCGTGACTGTCACACAGTCGTGGCTGTCGCACAGTCGTGGCTGTCGCACAGGTGTGGCTGTCACACAGTCGTAGCTGTCACACAGTCGTGGCTGTAACACAGTCGTGGCTGTCACACAGTCGTGGCTGTCACACAATCGTGGCTGTCACAAAACATGGGTGTCATACAGTCGTGGCTGTCACAAAACATGGGTGTCTTACAGTCGTGGCTGTCATACAGTCGTGGCTGTCACAGTCGAGACTGTCACACAGTCGTGGCTGTCATACAGTCGTGGCTGTCACACAGTCGTAGCTGTCATACAGCCGTGGCTGTCACACAGTCGTGGCTGTTATAAAGTCGTTGCTGTCATACAGTCGTGGCTGTCATACAGTCGTGGCAGTCATACAGTCGTAGCTGTCATACAGTCGTGACTGTCATACAGGCGTGGCAGTCATACAGTCGTAGCTGTCATACAGTCGTGAGTGTCATACAGGCGTGGCTGTCACAAAGTCGTCGTTGTTATAAAGTAGTGGCTGTCATACAGTCGTAGCTGTCATACAGTCGTGACTGTCATACAGTCGTGGCTGTCACACAGTCTTGGCTGTTAAAAAGTCGTAGCTGTCATAGAGTCGTGACTGTCATACAGTCGTAGCTGTCATACAGTCGTGACTGTCATACATTCTTTGCTGTCACACAGTCGTGGCTGTTAAAAAGTCGTAGCTGTCATACAGTCGTGACTGTCAAACAGTCGTGGCTGTCACACAGTCGTGGCTGTTAAAAAGTCGTAGCTGTCATAGAGTCGTGACTGTCATACAGTCTTTGCTGTCACACAGTCGTGGCTGTCACACAGTCGTGGCTGTCACACAGTCGTGGCAGTCATACAGTCGTGGCTGTCTCACAGTCGTGGCTGTCATACTGTCGTGGCTGTCACACAGTCGTGGCTGTCACACAGTCGTGGCTGTCATACACTCGTGGCTGTCACACAGTCGTGGCTGTCATACAGTCGTGGCTGTCACGCAGACGTGGCTGTCACACAGTCGTGGCTGTCACACAGTCGTGGCTGTCACACAGTCGTGGCTGTCACACAGTCGTGGCTGTCACACAGTCGTGGCTGTCATACAGTCGTGGCTGTTATACAGTCGTGGCTGTTATACAGTCGTGGCTGTCATACAGTCGTGGCTGTTATACAGTCGTGGCTGTCATACAGTCGTGGCTGTCATACAGTCGTGGCTGTCACAGAGTCGTGGCTGTCATACAGACATGGCTATCATCCAGTCGTGGCTGTCATACAGTCGTGGCTGTCACACAGTCGTGGCTGTCACACAGTCGTGGCTGTCTTACAGTCGTGGCTGTCATCCAGTCGTGGCTGTCATACAGTCGTGGCTGTCACACAGTCGTGGCTGTCACACAGTCGTGGCTGTCATACAGTCGTGGCTGTCATCCAGTCGTGGCTGTCATACTGTCGTGGCTGTCACACAGTCGTGGCTGTCACACAGTCGTGGCTGTCATACAGTCGTGGCTGTAACACAGTCGTGGCTGTCATACAGTCGTGGCTGTCATACAGTCGTGGCTGTCATCCAGTCGTGGCTGTCACACAGTCGTGGCTGTCATACAGTCGTGGCTGTCATCCAGTCGTGGCTGTCACACAGTCGTGGCTGTCATACAGTCGTGGCTGTCACACAGTCGTGGCTGTTATACAGTCGTGGCTGTTATACAGTCGTGGCTGTCACACAGTCGTGACTCTCACACAGTCGTGACTGTCATAAAGTCGTGGCTGTCACACAGTCGTGGCTGTCACACAGTCGTGGATGTCACACAGTCGTGGCTGTCACACAGTCGTGGCTGTCATACAGTCGTGGCTGTCACAAAACGTGGGTGTCATACAGTCGTGGCTGTCATACAGTCGTGGCTGTCATACAGTCGTGGCTGTCATACAGTCGTGGCTGTCAAAGTCGTAGCTGTCTTACAGTCGTGGCTGTCATACAGTCGTGGCTGTCATATAGTCGTCGTTGTTATAAAGTAGTGGCTGTCATACAGTCGTAGCTGTCATACAGTCGTGACTGTCATACAGTCGTGGCTGTCACACAGTCTTGGCTGTTAAAAAGTCGTAGCTGTCATAGAGTCGTGACTGTCATACAGTCGTGACTGTCATACAGGCGTGGCAGTCATACAGTCGTGGCTGTTGTACAGTCGTGGCTGTCGCACAGTCGTGGCTGTCACACAGTCGTGGCTGTCACACAGTCGTATCTGTACGCAGTCGTGGCTGTCACACAGTCGTGGCTGTCACACAGTCGTGGCTGTCATACAGTCATGGCTGTCACACAGTCGTGGCTGTCACACAGTCGTGGCTGTCACACAGTCGTGGCTGTCACACAGTCGTTGCTGTCATACAGTCGTGGCTGTCATACAGTCGTGGCTGTCACACAGTCGTGGCTGTCACACAGTCGTGGCTGTCACACAGTCGTGGCTGTCACACAGTCGTGGCTGTCATACAGTCGTGGCTGTCACACAGTCGTGGCTGTCACACAGTCGTGGCTGTCATACAGTCGTGGCTGTCACACAGTCGTGGCTGTCACACAGTCGTGGCTGTCATACAGTCGTGGCTGTCACACAGTCGTGGCTGTCATACAGTCGTGGCTGTCACACAGTCGTGGCTGTCACACAGTCGTGGCTGTCATACACTCGTGGCTGTCACACAGTCGTGGCTGTCATACAGTCGTGGCTGTCACACAGTCGTGGCTGTCAAAAGTCGTAGCTGTCATAGAGTCGTGACTGTCAAACAGTCGTGGCTGTCACACAGTCGTGGCTGTTAAAAAGTCGTAGCTGTCATAGAGTCGTGACTGTCATACAGTCTTTGCTGTCACACAGTCGTGGCTGTCACACAGTCGTGGCTGTCACACAGTCGTGGCTGTCTCACAGTCGTGGCTGTCATACTGTCGTGGCTGTCTCACAGTCGTGGCTGTCATACTGTCGTGGCTGTCACACAGTCGTGGCTGTCACACAGTCGTGGCTGTCATACACTCGTGGCTGTCACACAGTCGTGGCTGTCACACAGTCGTGGCTGTCATACAGTCGTGGCTGTTATACAGTCGTGGCTGTTATACAGTCGTGGCTGTCATACAGTCGTGGCTGTTATACAGTCGTGGCTGTCACACAGTCGTGGCTGTCATACAGTCGTGGCTGTCATACAGTCGTGGCTGTCATACAGTCGTGGCTGTCACACAGTCGTGGCTGTCATACAGTCGTGGCTGTCATACAGTCGTGGCTGTCATACAGTCGTGGCTGTCATACAGTCGTGGCTGTCACACAGTCGTGGCTGTTATACAGTCGTGGCTGTCATACAGTCGTGGCTGTCACACAGTCGTGGCTGTCACACAGTCGTGGCTGTCATAAAGTCGTGGCTGTCACACAGTCGTGGCTGTCACACAGTCGTGGCTGTCACACAGTCGTGGCTGTCACACAGTCGTGGCTGTCACACAGTCGTGGCTGTCACACAGTCGTGGCTGTCATACAGTCGTGGCTGTCATACAGTCGTGGCTGTCATACAGTCGTGGCTGTCATACAGTCGTGGCTGTCAACAGTCGTGGCTGTCATACAGTCGTGGCTGTCATACAGTCGTGGCTGTCATACAGTCGTGGTTGTCATACAGTCGTGGCTGTCACAGTCGTGGCTGTCATACAGTCGTGACTGTCATACAGTCGTGGCTGTCACACAGTCGTGGCTGTCATAAAGTCGTGGCTGTCATACAGTCGTGACTGTCATACAGTCGTGGCTGTCATACAGTCGTGGCTGTCATACAGTCGTGGCTGTCATACAGTCGTGGCTGTCACACAGTCGTGGCTGTCACACAGTCGTGGCTGTCACAGTCGTGGCTGTCACACAGTCGTGGCTGTCACACAGTCGTGGCTGTCACACAGTCGTGGCTGTCATACAGTCGTGGCTGTCACACAGTCGTGGCTGTCACACAGTCGTGGCTGTCACACAGTCGTGGCTGTCACACAGTCGTGGCTGTCATACAGTCGTGGCTGTCATACAGTCGTGGCTGTCACACAGTCGTGGCTGTCACACAGTCGTGGCTGTCACACAGTCGTGGCTGTCACACAGTCGTGGCTGTCATACAGTCGTGGCTGTCACACAGTCGTGGCTGTCACACAGTCGTGGCTGTCATACAGTCGTGGCTGTCATACAGTCGTGGCTGTCACACAGTCGTGGCTGTCATACAGTCGTGGCTGTCACACAGTCGTGGCTGTCAACAGTCGTGGCTGTCACACAGTCGTGGCTGTCACACAGTCGTGGCTGTCACAGTCGTGGCTGTCACACAGTCGTGGCTGTCACACAGTCGTGGCTGTCACACAGTCGTGGCTGTCACACAGTCGTGGCTGTCACACAGTCGTGGCTGTCACAAAACGTGGCTGTCATACAGTCGTGGCTGTCACACAGTCGTGGCTGTCTACAGTCGTGGCTGTCATACAGTCGTGGCTGTCACAGTCGTGGCTGTCACACAGTCGTGGCTGTCATACAGTCGTGGCTGTCACACAGTCGTGGCTGTCATACAGTCGTGGCTGTCATACAGTCGTGGCTGTCATAAAGTCGTGGCTGTCATACAGTCGTGGCTGTCATACAGTCGTGGCTGTCATACAGTCGTAGCTGTCATACAGTCGTGACTGTCATACAGTCGTGGCTGTCATACAGTCGTAGCTGTCATACAGTCGTGAGTGTCATACAGGCGTGGCTGTCACAAAGTCGTCGTTGTTATAAAGTAGTGGCTGTCATACAGTCGTAGCTGTCATACAGTCGTGACTGTCATACAGTCGTGGCTGTCACACAGTCTTGGCTGTTAAAAGTCGTAGCTGTCATAGAGTCGTGACTGTCATACAGTCGTAGCTGTCATACAGTCGTGACTGTCATACATTCGTGGCTGTCACACAGTCGTGGCTGTTAAAGTCGTAGCTGTCATACAGTCGTGACTGTCAAACAGTCGTGGCTGTCACACAGTCGTGGCTGTTAAAAAGTCGTAGCTGTCATAGAGTCGTGACTGTCATACAGTCGTTGCTGTCACACAGTCGTGGCTGTCACACAGTCGTGGCTGTCACACAGTCGTGGCAGTCATACAGTCGTGGCTGTCTCACAGTCGTGGCTGTCATACTGTCGTGGCTGTCACACAGTCGTGGCTGTCACACAGTCGTGGCTGTCATACACTCGTGGCTGTCACACAGTCGTGGCTGTCATACAGTCGTGGCTGTCACACAGTCGTGGCTGTCACACAGTCGTGGCTGTCACACAGTCGTGGCTGTCACACAGTCGTGGCTGTCACACAGTCGTGGCTGTCACACAGTCGTGGCTGTCATACAGTCGTGGCTGTCATACAGTCGTGGCTGTCATACAGTCGTGGCTGTCATACAGTCGTGGCTGTCATACAGTCGTGGCTGTCATACAGTCGTGGCTGTCATACAGTCGTGGCTGTCACACAGTCGTGGCTGTCATACAGTCGT
This sequence comes from Procambarus virginalis, assembly GCA_020271785.1. Lineage (NCBI taxonomy): Eukaryota > Metazoa > Arthropoda > Malacostraca > Decapoda > Cambaridae > Procambarus > Procambarus virginalis. The sequence goes on from WNGS01131499.1 coordinate 246,638, forward strand.
GGCTGTCATCCAGTCGTGGCTGTCATACAGTCGTGGCTGTCACACAGTCGTGGCTGTCACACAGTCGTGGCTGTCATACAGTCGTGGCTGTCATCCAGTCGTGGCTGTCATACAGTCGTGGCTGTCACACAGTCGTGGCTGTCACACAGTCGTGGCTGTCATACAGTCGTGGCTGTCATACAGTCGTGGCTGTCATACAGTCGTGGCTGTCACACAGTCGTGGCTGTCACACAGTCGTGGCTGTCATACAGTCGTGGCTGTCACACAGTCGTGGCTGTCATACAGTCGTGGCTGTCATACAGTCGTGGCTGTCATCCAGTCGTGGCTGTCACACAGTCGTGGCTGTCATACAGTCGTGGCTGTCATCCAGTCGTGGCTGTCACACAGTCGTGGCTGTCATACAGTCGTGGCTGTCACACAGTCGTGGCTGTCATACAGTCGTGGCTGTCATACAGTCGTGGCTGTCACACAGTCGTGGCTGTCACACAGTCGTGGCTGTCATACAGTCGTGGCTGTCACACAGTCGTGGCTGTCACACAGTCGTGGCTGTCACAGTCGTGGCTGTCACACAGTCGTGGCTGTCATACAGTCGTGGCTGTCACACAGTCGTGGCTGTCATACAGTCGTGGCTGTCATACAGTCGTGGCTGTCATACAGTCGTGGCTGTCATACAGTCGTGGCTGTCAAGTCGTGGCTGTCATACAGTCGTGGCTGTCATACAGTCGTGGCTGTCATACAGTCGTGGCTGTCATACAGTCGTGGCTGTCATACAGTCGTGGCTGTCATACAGTCGTGGCTGTCATACAGTCGTGGCTGTCACACAGTCGTGGCTGTCATACAGTCGTGGCTGTCATACAGTCGTGGCTGTCATACAGTCGTGGCTGTCATACAGTCGTGGCTGTCATACAGTCGTAGCTGTCATACAGTCGTGGCTGTCATACAGTCGTGGCTGTCACACAGTCGTGGTTGTCATAAGTCGTGGCTGTCATACAGTCGTGGCTGTCATACAGTCGTGGCTGTCATACAGTCGTGGCTGTCACACAGTCGTGGCTGTCAACAGTCGTGCTGTCATACAGTCGTGGCTGTCATACAGTCGTAGCTGTCATACAGTCGTGGCTGTCATACAGTCGTGGCTGTCACAGTCGTGGCTGTCATAAAGTCGTGGCTGTCATACAGTCGTGACTGTCAACAGTCGTGGCTGTCACACAGTCGTGGCTGTTAAAAGTCGTAGCTGTCATAGAGTCGTGACTGTCATACAGTCGTTGCTGTCACACAGTCGTGGCTGTCACACAGTCGTGGCTGTCATACAGTCGTGGCTGTCATACAGTCGTGGCTGTCTCACAGTCGTGGCTGTCATACAGTCGTGGCTGTCACACAGTCGTGGCTGTCACACAGTCGTGGCTGTCATACAGTCGTGGCTGTCACACAGTCGTGGCTGTCTACAGTCGTGGCTGTCACACAGTCGTGGCTGTCACACAGTCGTGGCTGTCATACAGTCGTGGCTGTCATACAGTCGTGGCTGTCACACAGTCGTGGCTGTTAAAAGTCGTAGCTGTCATAGAGTCGTGGCTGTCATACAGTCGTGGCTGTCACACAGTCGTGGCTGTCACACAGTCGTGGCTGTCACACAGTCGTGGCTGTCTCACAGTCGTGGCTGTCATACTGTCGTGGCTGTCTCACAGTCGTGGCTGTCATACAGTCGTGGCTGTCACACAGTCGTGGCTGTCACACAGTCGTGGCTGTCATACACTCGTGGCTGTCACACAGTCGTGGCTGTCACACAGTCGTGGCTGTCATACAGTCGTGGCTGTCATACAGTCGTGGCTGTCATCAGTCGTGGCTGTCAACAGTCGTGGCTGTCATACAGTCGTGGCTGTCATACAGTCGTGGCTGTCATACAGTCGTGGCTGTCACACAGTCGTGGCTGTCATACAGTCGTGGCTGTCATCAGTCGTGGCTGTCATACAGTCGTGGCTGTCACACAGTCGTGGCTGTCACACAGTCGTGGCTGTCATACAGTCGTGGCTGTCATCAGTCGTGGCTGTCATACAGTCGTGGCTGTCACACAGTCGTGGCTGTCACACAGTCGTGGCTGTCATACATCGTGGCTGTCATCCAGTCGTGGCTGTCACACAGTCGTGGCTGTCATACAGTCGTGGCTGTCACACAGTCGTGGCTGTCATACAGTCGTGGCTGTCA